>PVJS01002030.1:0-89202 GCA_004027185.1 Glis glis
ACACACACACACACACACACACACACACACACACAAATGTCCAAATGACAGATAAAGGTTCAAGTTCTGAACTCCAGGTTCCCAGAACGGTATAGGTAGATGTTGACTATAGTATAAGAATAAATGAGAAGGTCATCTGAGAAAACTAATTGGCTCCTAGACCCAGTATTATTGACATAAACCTAGAGCAATTCTGCTGTGTTTGGGTCTAGACACTTACCCAGGAACCTATTATCTTTTACAAGAGCACCTTGTCCTTTAGGTCAATATCTCTAGAGCTTCTGTATCAATTTCCCCAGAGATTAAGTTCACAAACTCCTAGTCATTGGGTTTATCCTGCTGGATTCTACAAAATGAAGCAATTAACTAACCAACCAACTACCTCCCCTCCAAAAAAGCCTAAATAAACTGCTACAAAACCAAAATCATGAGTATCATTATTTCTTTGAAAACTAAGTTGAATATTTTAGAATGATAAAGAAGAACTGATTAAAAAGAGCATAAATGTCTAATTATGTGTTCCTGAGACAACTGTTAAATACAGAAACATATTTTAAAATTAGAATTACATTATATACACATATTGTTTTGAAAATGTCTTTACATCTTGATCAATTAAAAAAAACTTAGTTGGAAAATCAGGTGATTCACTGTGGAAATGACAATTATAGGAAACAAGAAGCAGAACTCTAAGGCTTCCAAGAAAAATTCTTGGAACTATAGCGCAAAAGTAGTGAATGAATGGACATTTACAGATTCCAAATTAAAAGGATGAATGCAAGCTGTGCATATTACATTTTTTTATCATTTCATCACATTTGTAGAAAATGTTATTGAATTGACCTATGCTGGTTCTTATCTGATCTGAAGTCCTGTCCTCTACCAGGTGTTGATGATGCCTTGTTATGGACATGCAGGGTTTCTTCATGTGCAAATCCACCACACTGTTATCTCTGCTGCTGCTTTCTTCCCCCACCTACCACCCCATGCCTACCTCAACAGCAAGGACACCTATTACCTTATCTTACGAAAAATAAGCTGTGACGAAAGGGGTGTGGCTTTAAAATAATTTGGTTGCTAGCTGTCCAACATGTTAAGTCAGTAATTTCCTACTTGATACAAGACTTTGAAGCCTTCTTCCTCTTCCTCTCCTCCTCCTCATCCTCCTCCTTCTCCTTCTTCTTTCTCTTTGTATTCAGGATTGAACCTGGGGCATTCTGCCTCTGAGCTACACCTCCAGCCCTTTTTATTTTTATTTTTTTTATATTTAGAAACAGGGTCTTGTTCAGTTGCTGATGATCTCACTAAGTTGCTAAGGCTGGCCTTGGACTTGCGATTGTCCTGTTTCAGCCTTCCAAGTACTGGGATTACAGGTGTGCACTGCTGTACCTGGCCAGTGAGGTCTTCTTTAACTCTTTTGTAGTCTCTTTAATAATAAAGTTGGTCAGAGTCCAGGCTAGTGAGCAAGAAATGAGATCTGGTTTGAGTTAGAAAAAATGATGAACTCTAAAATAGTACAAGCACAATTTTTTTATTTGGCCACAAACTAAATCAGAATGTTGCTAACACATGAAGGAATTAAAATATAAAAGGTGAATACAAATGGATGTTTCTGCTTCCTCACTTGATTCTAAGAAAGGGCAAGGGCGTCTTCTATTTATTTATTTATTTATTTATTTATTTATTCATTTATTAGTTCTGGTAATTGAACCCAGGGGCCTTCTACCTCTGAGCTACACCTCCAGCCCTTTTTTATTCTTTATTTTGAAACAGGGTCTCACTAAGTTGCGGAGGGTCTCACTAAGTGGCTGAGGCTGGCTGTGAACCTGGATCCTCCTGTCTCAGCCTCCCAAGTACAGGGATTACAAGCGTGCACTACCACGCCCAGCTTTGTCTGTTTAATAAATAAATAAATAGAACTTTCTTGAGTACTTTGCCAGGCATTTTGAAAATAAATGGCACAGGCAACTTTATTTTCCCACCAACATCGCACCAACCCTGAGCATGTTCTAGAAAAACCATGGCCTGTGGACTCAGGGAAATTTTGCATCCTGACCACAGTAAAATGTACTGAGCACACAATACATGACAGCCACTGTGCTAAGCACTTTACTCATGGTTACTTTTCATTCCTCAGAACAGCCTTGTGAAGTACAAGTCTTCATTACAACCATTTTGCATGAAAAAACACACAGAGATATAAAATACAATTATTTCAGATTTTTATTTTTATGCTTTTATCTGTACACTGTAGTGAGATTCAAAGTGGTGCAGTCACGCATGACCACAGCACTTGCTGTATTTCCCTCTGCATTTCCCTGCTCCCTGTCCTCCCTGTACATGTAAGGGACATTGGTAGTGATGCCTTCCTATATGGACACATTATTTGAACTGTTTTTCTTTCTCAATCACAGTTCTAATAAGTGGCAGTGTTTTGAGCTGGGTGTGGCGGCACATGTCTGTAATCCTAGTACTTGGGAGGCTGAGACAGGAGGATCGCAAGTTTGAAGCTAGCTTCAGCAATTTAGCAAGTCTCTCAGTAGCTTAGCGGGAGAGGCCATGTTTCCAAATAAATAATAAAATTGGCCTGTGGGTGTAGCTCTGAGGTAGAATGCCTCTGGGTTCAATCCCCAGCACACACACACAAAAAGAAAACAAAAGAACAATTGGCAGAGTTTTCATTTGAACCCAAGAAAATTCCAAAATCACAGAGCCTGTGTTTATAGATCCCATCTCTTTCCTTCAGTGTTTTATTTTTATTATGACCATACTTGTTCTCTGAACCTCAGTGCCTTAGTCTGTTTGAGCTGCTATAATAAAATGCTGGGTAGCTTATATACTTATTTTTCTCAGTTGTGGAGGTCAGGGATCCCAAGATCAAGGTGTCAGCAGATTCAGTGTGTGGGGAGGTCCACTTTCTGATTCACAGATGATGCCTTTTTGCTGTGTCCTCACATGGAAGAGGCAAGGCAGATTTGGGGACCCCTTTCTATAAGGACACTAACTCCATTCATGAGGGCTTTATCCTATAGGCCTAGACCTTAATGTCCTGCAAAGGCTTGGTGGCCAGACTGTAATGCTACTGGGAGGTGGCAGACCCTTTATGAGGTGGGGCCTAGCGGAAGGAAGTGGTGTCACTGTAGGCATGCCCCTGAGGCTGATATGGGAACACTGGACTCTCTCTCTCTCTCTCTCTCTCTCTCTCTCTTTCTCTCTCTCTCTCTCTCTCTCAGTACCTCCCTCCCCAGCTTCCATGAGGTGAGCAACTTTGCTCTACCATGGGTTTCCCACCATGACGTTTCACCTCGCCACCCTCCCCAAAGCAATGAAGCCAACCAACCATGAAGTGAAACCTCTGGAATCACAAGCCAAAATGAACCTTTGCTCTTTGTAAGTTTTTTATCTCGGTCATTTTGTTGCAGTAGTGGAAAGCTGACTAATACAAGACCTAATCACCTCCCAAAAACTCCACCCCCAAGAACCACCACTGTGTGGGGAGCATTTCACCCTATTAGTTTTGGGGGAACACAAATAGTCAGATCATAACATAAATTGGAACAATGAGAAATTTTGTGCAAATTAAGTGAACTTGTTAGTGATTTCACTGTAGAACTAAACAAACTAAGCAAACTTGTCTCCTTTTCAAGATAGGCTTAGTAAAGCTCAGGAAACTATGCTGAGCCAGAAGGTGGGTGAGTCCTAAGGAGAGCCTTGCAATGCCCACTGTCACATGGTATTTCAATTGTATATGCCCACAGAGGTTAGCCCAGTGTTGTGGATTAGTATGTGCTCAATAAATATGTAAATACATGCTAAATCATACTTAAATACATGATCCATAAAGGCTTAGAAAATCCAACTGACTTAAAAATGTGCCAGTCCTCCCAATCCAGTTATTTTGAAATCCTTTTCATTCATATGTGTTCAAATATTTTAATGTTAGCTCAAAATTGCTTTGTAGTCTTACTACATATATGCAAATTTATTAAAAATAAGGACTCTAAGTCACTCCTCAGACACTGTTGACATTTATGTTGTCATAATATTTATCTTATCCATTTAAGTTATAATAGATCTTTCATCTTTTTCATTTTAAAGATAAACCTACTATCATAAAATTAAGATACAATCTGTTTGAATATAAGGTCCGATGGTTCTAAGACTTTCTGGTTTGAGGTCTATAGGATAAAGCCCTCATGAATGGAGTTAGTGTCCTTATAGAAAGGAGTCCCCAAATCTGCCTTGCCTCTTCCATGTGAGGACTTGTTTTTGAAGCTATGTTTATATCTTTAAATTTAAGTCCTAAGGAAAGATTAAGGAGCAAAAAGAAAACCTTAAAATTACATCAATTCAGAGAGAGTATTTTAAAAGCAGCAAAGTGGATAATTTATTAGAGAAAAACAAAACTTGAACACAAAGAGATTCAGATACCACTTATTAAATGGTTGTAGAGAAATGGGATAAAAAGGAAACCTTTAAAAGCACCTCCAAAATCAATGTACTAAACATGCATTAATAACAACAAACTATTCTTTATCCCTAACCATTTGTAATAGCTAAATGTACATAAGAGTGGCTTATAGATGGGATTCAGTGATTTTAAGTAACTTTCAAGGCCTACCACTATTTATCATTCATGCACTCCTCATTAATCAACAACTTACCGAACACCGACTACACACTGTTGATAAAGGTTGATTCTCTGACGGGTCCAGAGGAGTTTCCAGTGGGAGAGAGAGGAGAACACAGCTCAGGACCAGCAGCATCCTTCACTCACATGACAAAAAAAGAATTTCAGCATGAGCCATCAGAGACATAGATAGACATTTACTTAGGAAAGCAAGAAATACACATTTAGGGAGAATTCTAGCTCTCTCCAGAGTGAGAGACGCATTTGGGGGTTTGGGTCTCTTCTTTTATAGGAGACTTGCGTGAGGGGTGGGTAGGAGGAGGTGTGTGAGGATGGCATCAGTTTCGTAGTCACGAGATGATTTAGGGTGTCTGGGTCACCTTCAGGGTGCTGTTGAGGCTTTCACTGTCTCAGCACTAGGTACCTCTTCTGTTTAAAATCTTCAGGGATGAGATTAACAGTGCCCAAGGAGATTGCTCTTTTGTTTAAACTATTCATAGGTGGGATGGCTAAGAGCGCCCAAGGACATTACTCTTTTGTGTGACCTCTGTCTTCTGACCAACAAATATCTCTCTGGCTTAACTATTCCTAGGTTGGATAATTAACAGTTCAGGGTTTTAGGGTATTTTGCAAGTAAGCAAATTTCCAATTCCGTGTCTGGCCACCTTTCCAGATCTTTTGTGTGGTCTCTGTTGTCTAATCAATAGATAACTCTTTGAGGTAATTAGTAAAGAATTACAAATTCCTGAGACATTTCGGACTAAAAGGCCTAGCTGTGTGTGTGTAGAGGGAGGGGTGATAGGCCTGACAAGAGGAGTAAGGAATTGGGGAATTTTGCCTTAGGCTTCTATATTAAATTTATGCTTTCCCTGTTCTTCTTTTATGTTTCTTTCCTATATATTTCATTTATGTTTTCCTGTTCTATCTCAACCTGGGTTGCCAATATTGCCTATTTTTAATATTGCAAGCAGGTAGCAATATTTCAAATGACACTCTTTGCTGGAAAGTACCATGATAATATTATGAATTCTATTTGGACTCTTCATGAATTACAGCAAATATGAAATTTGTCCTGGGTCTAAAACAGAGGTTGTATTAGTTAGCTTTTCACCACTGTTATCAAAATACCTGACAAGAACCATTTAGAGAAGAAAAAATTTATTTTGGCTTATGGTTTCACAATATTCAGTCTGTGGTTTTCTGACTCTGAAGCAGAAACATCGTTGAAGGGTGTGTTGGAGGAAAACTGTTCAATTCTTAGCAGCTGGGAAGGAAATAGTGAGTGTGAGGGACAAAGAAGCTAGAGACTGATAGATTCCCAAGTCCAAGTGCCTGGTGACCTATTTCCTCCAGACACGCCTCACCCGCTTACAGTTTTCACCACCTCCCAGTAAATCCATTCATATTATGAATCCATCAATTCAATCAATCCATTGTTGAGGTCAGAGCCCTTGTGATCCAATCATTTCACCTCTGAAATTGCTCACGCCCTAACACATGAGCTTTTGAAGACATTCCAGATACTGAAGAGCCAAAATAGAGCCATGACAGGCTTTAGTTAAAGCTTTAAGTAGAATAGGCTTAAGTACCTGTTTTCTAGAAGTTAAGTTTGTATAGCATGTTGCCCCACACCCCGTAGAAACCATTATGTATGCTAATCTGATCTTGTCCCTAGCAACCCCTAGAAACAGCCAATAGGTGTCAAACACACCTGGGTTTAGAACTCCAGATAATTTGGGCTGGGCAAGGCTACGCTGACCAGAGTCAGCAGGCCCCCACCCATCCTGACAAAGGTACTGTGGGCCCACCAACCGGCTAAGAGGTCACCATATAAGGTTAAGGTTTCCCTAATGACCCCTACCTAAGGAGCAAAAATTAAACCAACCAGGGAACGCCAACAAGCTTATGTTTTAAACTACCCTATCAATGTAAAGGGGGGGGGGGTGGGCTGCCTCCTTGGGGGATAAAAGCTTTGTTCTTGGAGAGCAAGGGGCTTCTCCCTGTGACCACTGCGTTGGTGCACGGTAGGAGCCCAAGCTCGAGCTTGAATAAAAGGCCCTCATGTGTTTTGCATCGGAATCGGCTCCCTGGTGGTCTTTGGTGATCCCAAGGAACCTGGCACTTCAATACAAACCATAACAGAGGGACAGGAAAAGAAGGAGAAAGAAAGTAGAGAGGAAGGGAGAAAGAGACAGAGGAAAAGAGAGAGAAAGAGAGTGTGTGTTCCAGATGCTATAAAAGGAATCCTAGTAAAACTGAGCCAAAGTTTGGAAGGGTGAAATTGGGATCTGAATTTTAGAACTTTAATTTACAGAGAAGAAAAAAATATTTTAAGCATTAATTTCTTCCTTTCACTTTTAAAGTTAATTTCTTTACTTGTGAAGTTAATTCCTTTACTTGTAAAGTTATTTAGCATTTTTTAAGGTTTTAGACTTTAATTTCTTTCTGAAATTATGGGACACAGTTGAAATTAAATTTGGGAAGATCTTCATATCTTTGGCATTTTGAGTATGTTAATAACATTTAATCTCATTGTAGAATCACTAATAAGATATATTACACAACATGGCTGAATGTAAGTAGAGATGAAAAAATTTAATATAAATTAAATTTTTAATTTTAACATCTGATCATGATGGAATGAACTGGTACAGAGTTATATTTCTGCAATATAAAAGTAAAAGTTGCACAAAATATTTGAAATAGCTATGTTAACTCATTGGAACATATGAAGCAAAAAACTGATCCTTTGGCAGGGGAGTCCTAGGACTGCTCCTGTTTTCGAATATAGGAAATTTCTAAGTGAGTTGCACCCAGAGGAAGCCCACCAGAGATGAGAAACCCCGCTGGGTAAAGGGGGCCCTTTGATGAGGTTCAAACACAAAGCAGTGGACAGGAGAGGGAAAAAATAACTGGATTGGATCAGTACACATTGTATACATTATCAAATTATCACTCTGTATTTCACAAATATGTAAAATTATTGTGTTCATCAAAAATCATTAAAAATAGATTTGAGATGGGAATTCTAACCACCCTGATTTAATCATTATAAACTATGTACCTGCATTGAACTATTGCACTGTACCCCACTGTTCTGGTCAGCACTGTTGCAGCTATAATCTAAAAAACTGACCACATAATTTAGAGGAAAGAAGATTTATCTTTTACAGTTTTGGGTTCAGTCCATGTGAGGCCAGAGTCCAAGGATCTCAGGCGATGGCGACAGGAAGCGTAGAAAAGGAGAGCACATGGACCGTGCTCACATCATGGAGGCCAGAAGCAAGAGTGAATTTCGGGGGAGGAGGAGCCATGTGTATAATCTCCAAGGCCACTCCCCTCAGGGGCCACCTCCTCCAGCCACACCCTACTGGCCTACCGGGTACCACCCAGGTAAATCCATTACAATGACTTTATCCACTTCTGGGATTATAACCCTCATGACTTAATTGTATTAACTCCAAACATTAATAAATGAGCTCTTTGGAGAACATTTTATACCTATTACACCCACAACATGTACAATTAAAGTAGTAGTAATTAATACAAACATTTTAAAAATTGTGTGGCTGAGTGTTTAAGAGAAGGAAAATGTATAGAAAAGGAGTTTCAGGTACCTTTCCAGTGGTCCTCTTGATTCTGCAACTGAATGTTAGGTAGCTACTCAGAAATGAGCAGGTCGGGGCAAAATTGAAATGCGCCTGAGGGAAAAAGTTAAGCATGCCCTCATGAATGGAAACAGGGGACTCTTCTCCTACCTGCGGTTAGAGAAACATGGTTCAAGAACTGTGGGGATCTCAGGAGGCTGAACTTAATTTCATGCATAACCCCCTTCAGGGTTTCACATGATGGGAACATTTTCCAACATGGTGAGAGAATAGTTCACATGCACTAAGCTATGGCAGAAGTTAGTAACCTCCACAAATATGCCTGCGTGAGGGGAAAGGGTTCCAGACTGAATACAGTTCCCCATGTGGTAGACTTGCCACCATTTTTCCACTCCGGCCGATTCCAGACCTTTCTCTGGGACTAACTCCTTTGTTCTATGCCATTTTTCATTCTGGGAAGCAGCCCTTTCTGGGCCCTTTTACATAATGTAACTGGACACTTTCTCTGGGATGTAACCCCTTTTGTCACAGCCTTTGCTTACTCTGTGCACTACCCCATCAAAATAAACCTCTTATGCCCTCTATTTGTGCTTTTCATTTGAAAACTTTCTCTCAGAAAAAGGAAGACTCAAGGAAGAGATAGCCCCCCCATGATTATTTCTAGGAAAGATTATCACCCTATAAAATACAATCTGCTCATGCACTTATCAGTATTTTATGAGGGCCTTGTGCAGTGATTCTCAGTTTAAGCCAACCCATGTTCTGCTCATGCACAGAGTGAAACCCCACAAGGCCAGATAAGAAATGTGTCCAAGGAAGGAAGAAAATCAGTACTGGGGAACTATAAGCCAAATTATTCTCAGAGACAGCATGAAGTTGTCTATTGTTAGAGACCTCCTCAGGGAGGCCTGTTGAATACAAAGGGCAATCAGTAGAGATAGCAGAGGAGCCTTGTACCTTGGGCGGGCTAAATGTTTCCTGTAATATACACTATTATAAACTCAGCCCTCCCCCCAAAAAACAGTAGAAAAGTAGTCCTTGAAATTATTAAATACTTTCATTTTTTATAAGGCATTGCACATTGTTGTTCACAAAATGATACCTCAAAGTAGTGCACCTCAGTGAGCTAGTTACCTCATACTGAAAGAGTTTAGACAGCAGCAGACGCAGGGAGGGGTTTTCTCTGAATCCTGCCATCCACCTACAGATTTCGTCCTCCAGACATCATTCAATCGTAAATCCCTTTCTTAGATTTCTCATTGTTTTAATCAAGATTCTAACTGCTGTAATCCAAAGCAACTGACCATACAACTTAGAGGAATATTGATTTATTTGCTCACTGTTTTTGAAAATTTCAGAGGTTCAGTCCATGTCAGGCCAGCTCTGCAGAGTTCAAGACATAGCGGCAAAAGCAGAGAGATGGAGAGAGGAGGCTCTCCTCTCACATCCTGGAGGCCAGAAGCATGAAAGAGTGAATAAGAGGGAGAAAGAACCTTACATAGTCCCCAAAGCCACAGTCCCAGAGATCCATCTTTAGCAACTGAGCCCCACTTCCAATATTGCTTCCTTATTTCTGTAAGGGATAGGGAAACATTCTAAATCCAAACCAATATACTCATAAACCACGGGAGATTGATTCACATCACAGGAAGGAAAACTAGAATTGACTCCCTACCCAGAGTCCAGGTGGATGTTATAACAAGTTGTCACCCTTCCTTCTGGCCCATTTATCTTCCCTAAATGAATTTCCTACATCTCCCACTTCCTTCTTTCCTATGAAGTAGATAAGCTTCTAAATATCATAGGATTATAGGGTACTCTCTTTTCTGTGGTGCCCCCATGCACATAATAAATCTTAGACTCAAACCATCAAACCTCCAGAGGGTGGAGGGAAAGTTCCCTTCACTCCTACAACTTTAGCTAGATTTACAAAACAAACCCCTGTGTATGCAGTCACATCACTTGAGCCTGTAAGTCTCCTATGAAGGTGACATTTTTATATAATCCAGGAAGCACCAAGCCCAAGCAGTTTGGACTACCAGCAGAAAAATAAGACTCTAAGCAATTCCAGGAAACATAAAACAGTGAAATGGAAAGTGAGAGGCCTAATTTACAAAAGAGTTCCTGGGAGGGAGAAAGGCAAAACTGCTTTCTTTCTTTTAGCTGATCCCATCAAAAATAAAATGCATATTTTATTTTAAAAACTCATGGCTTTCCATGCTGAAGGTTGCAACACTTGGACACACACCTTTACTTGTACAAACAAACATATTAATCTCAATGGAATTGTGATTTTTTTTTTGTATTAATGCCAACCTCAGGATGTGTTCTCATTGCTTGACCTAAAGGAAAACAAAATACTAAAATTGGGTGACATGAGGTTTGCATCACATTGCAGTTCTTTGGAGTTAATGTTAGAAAATTGCTCTTCTATTTAAGACAGTACCTAATATAAGAGTTCTTGCAAATTCCAGAAGGCTGTCTCATAAGTTTAGGTTGACAAGATACTCTAATTGTCCTTGAGGAAACTGTCACTACTTCATCTGGGTTCTGTTCTAAGATTCTATGAATTCTGTATTACATGCCACTGAACTTTTAGGAAGGAGAATGCTATTTCACTTTACAGTGTGGATAGAAAGTCTAAGAAAGGTAAGTCATTCCTATGAGTCGTTTGCTTCTCATATTGGAAACCAAAACTAAGGAAAAGCTTGAGTAAAAGTAAAATTCTTGGTCTTGATGATGTTGGAGGCACGATGACGGGGAGACAGACAATGAAGACTTGTTTTAGGATGGTGATAATTATGTGGAAAAGTTGAGAGATTGGGAAGTGGCTCCCACATACGTCTACTTCTCAAGGTCCATGCTTCTATATGTAGAAGAGAGTGAGTAAACTCAGAAGTGGAAAAGGCTGTGCTTTTAAATTAGATTGCTTATATTTCATAATAGTGACACCAAATTCACATTATGAAGAAAGAACCAGCGAATCAGTGAATCTTGACTACTCCTTCCAGTGAATGTTGCCTTTCCTATCATCTTCTTTGCTCCTCTTGGTCACAAGTTCAGTTTTACAGCATTTATTTTCTTCCAAGAAAGAGAAATTTCATTATAGTTCATTAGTATTTGACCAGTAAGCCCTTGATTCCAAATCGACTCTCCTGTTTTTCAGAAGGGCACAAGGAAAGTCTCTAACATTGGCAAATTGAGTTTGACGATAAAGCAAGATTCACATATCAGGCTTTCAGTGTAAGTAGAAGAAGAGAGACAGGGCAAAGATGCACAGTTAGAAAACAGCCAAAATGCTCAAGTGTCCAAGGAACAGAGGACATGCATTCCTGTGAGGCATCCACTGAAGATGGGGACTAAACAGGAACTGAGGAGCCCGACATATCTTCTAAGTCCGTTTGTTCCTTCGGTAGCAAGGGGCCACAGAAGGCAGAGAATACACTTCATCTGTCACAATCAAGTGAAAAATCCAATATAGGAAAAAGGACATTGGTATTGCAATCAAATCAACATGTATTAAAATACTGTTCCCTCCATATTTCAGCTAAGTTTTAGCCTCCTTTCCTTAATCAATGAGTAGGTGTTAAAATAATACCTTAACAATATTATATGAATGAACTGAACAAAGGTCATCAAATGAGAGCCATGACCAAATCTAGCCATTGCTTTTTGTTTTGTAAATAAAGTTTTATTGGCTATTCCCACTTTTTAATGCATCGTCTATGGCTGTTTTATGCTATAATGGTGGAGTTGAGTACTTGTTACACAAACCACATGTCTGGAAGATACCCAAATATTTATTACTTTGCTCTCTACAGAAAAGCTTTGCTAACCCTTGGACTAAAATATGTAAATCATCAACTAAAAGTGCCTGTCACATGACTGTTTCTCATTTGGAGCATCAGTTTTTGATTTGGATATTATTCTTATTACATCTAGATAAAGACTGTTCTATATTTCCAAGTTGATGAAAGCACATATTATTGTGTTAGTTGTGACATACATTCTAACTCTTAAATCGCAGAGAACTTGACTACTTTCTATCCTTCTGCTTAATCCACAAGTTATTTAAACATGTGGACCAACTGTGCGCTTTATCACCACCTGACATGCAGTTCCTGTTGGTTTTCAACTCTGGGGAACAGGTCCAGATCATGTCTTGTCATTAGGAACAAAATTTCTTCCTTTAACAGAGGATCTAGATTTGAGGTCAGTCTAATAAGCCTGTTTTCTTTATTTCGTATCTTATTCTTTGGATATTTTCTTTCCAATTGTAAGCAAATTTTCCCTCTAATCAATTAGAGCAAGAACTGCATCATGTACATCCAACTCATTTCTCTAGGAACTCACTCTGTCCTTACACAGGCTTCCAAAACCCTAACGATCTCTCAAGTAGGAAACACTCCCAGGAAATATGGTACTCAGTGTTAGTCTAGGTTTTAGTTTTAGCCAAGGGTTTCCAGAGAGACAGAGTAAATAGGTGCTATCTCTCTACTTCTGGGTAGAGAGAGAGAGAGAATATGCCTGCCCATCTCCTATTCTTCTCTCTCTCTCATATATATATATGAACAAAATTTCTTCCTTTGACACTAGGTCTATATGAGGGATGTGATGGCCTATTTCATTAATTCTTTCAATCATTTATTTACTAAGCTATGTAGATATTGGTTTTGCTGAGGAGATGGAGAAGCAAATTCAGCTGGAGGAGGCAATAATTATATATGATTGGAAGCAATTATATATAATATGAGAGAGAGAGAGAGAGAGAGAGAGAGAGAGAGAGAGAGAATAGGAGATGGGAAGGGATCTCTTAGGGGAATTGGCTCACTCAGTTATGGAGGCTGAAAAGTCTCATGGTAGTCTATCTGTGAGCTAGAGAACCATGTATACTACAGTGGCAGCTTGGGTCAGTCCATATCTGAAGGCTTCAACAGAAGGAAAGTGAGTGGTGTAATTCTGAGCCCAAGGCTCAAATCCCAAAACTTAAGGAACTTCTAGTGTGAGTCCTGAAGTATAAAAGCTGAATAATCTGGACTTAAGATAAACTAGGTCAATAGAAACACATCAAGGCTCTGGGGAGAGTCAAGATTTGCCCTTCTCTACCCTTCTATTCTTCTTGCCCCCAGCTGATTGGATGGTGCCTGCCCACATGAAGGGTGGGTCTTCCTTCCACCCTCAATACGAGTCTTCCTCATAAACACAGCCAGTATAGCACAATCATTCTAATTAATTGCTAAACAATCTGAGTTTCCCTTTCAGCAGAAAATGGTTGGACTCAGTGCCTAATGAACCACTGAGAATAATTAATGAGATTAAGTTATGCTCTATCAGCTATCTGGGTGTCCCTTAATCCAGTTGACACTCAAAGTCAACCATGACACAAGCAATAAGAAGCCAAAAGTAGTTGTGCTACTTGTCTAAGGCTTAGAATAGGCGAGGACTAAAGGAATACATCCCTGGCTAATAGCTTGTGTATCAGTTTCCTTGGGACATATTCGTTTTGTCTTCAACTATTAGTAACTTGACACGGGGATGAGAATGACAAGAACCACAAAAAGGAAGAAATGTTTGATAATCCATATAATTCCTACTATCTCTTCTTCATTCCACTGTGTCTCTTTTCCCCTTTTATTTATGCACCAGAATGGCCAGTAATTTCCTTGAGGACACATTGAGTAACCTCAGGAAGTGTATTTTGTGTAATGCATATATTTTCTCCTTCCCAGTGATGGAGTTCTGCATTGGAAAAAAAAACTTAGTCCACCCAAGAGCTCACACTTAGGAGATGCAGAGAAGATAAAACCAATGAAAGTCTTCAGATTTGGAAGTCTAACCCCCCTGTCAGTGGTGAAAAAACTGAGTTACCGTGAATTACCAGCCACTTAATTCAGTGGAGGATGCAGACAGGTAAAAGTCTTATAAATTCCCACACTACATTCTTCATGGTTAGAAAATATATTATCACACTATGTTTCATATAAAAAGTAAATCAATAAGTTGCATTCGGGGTGAGTTTTTATGAACAAAGGTGAATCCTATTGAGCTTAAATTTATTTATTTCTGTCAACTTTTCATAAAAGGACAATGTTTATTCACTTCATAGATATTTACTGAGAGAAAACTGAGAGCCAAATATCTAAGTATGGACAAAATATGAGAAAAAGTACCTGCCTTTATGAGTCTTACATTTTAAGCAGAGGAGCCATAAAATGAATAAATGAATCAATAAAATGTGCAATTCCTCTGATGGGAAAAGAGTGATATTATGAAAAATAAAGCTGAGAAAGGAAAAATAAATGTCAGGTTGAAAGTTAATTCAAAATTAAATTGGATTGTGCTGTGTTTTTAATGTTTATGTTTCCCCCAAATTCATATGTTGAAGTATGGTCACCAATATGATGGTATTAGGAAGTAAGGTTATTGGAGGGTGATTAAGGTCATGAGGGTAGAGCTGTAAAGAGTGACATTAATATCCCTCTACATGCAGCCCCACAGAGCTTTCTGCCTTGCCTCTTCCACATGGGAAGACAAAGAAAAAGACAACATCTACAAGCTAGGATTGGGGCCTTCACCAGATTGTGGATATGCTGGTAATCTTGGACTTCCTAGCTCCCCAAACACCAAGTAAATGTCTGTTCTTTATAATGTACCTATTTTATGGTACCTATTTATGGTAACTTCAGTGGACTAACACAGGTAGTTAGGAAAAGTTGGGAGATGCTTCAGCAAAGTCCTGCAGGAAAAGCAAATAGGTGATATAGATTTGGGGAAAAGATTTCCAGGCCAGGGAATCACCACAGAAAGGGTCATGGTGCAGGAAGACACCTGTACTTTAGGATCAGCTATGAGGTCATAAGAAAGGTCACATAGGTGGCTGGATTAGAGTTCACAAGAGGGTAGCTCGATAGGATGTGAGAGGAATGAGGTGGATAAGCATGCAGTGTCCTATAAGCCATTGTAAGTTGGATTTTATTTTAGTGAAATGGAAGTCATCAATGGTTTTGCAGAAGTATTGAATGATTTGACTGAAGTTTAGTTATTGTTTTCAAATAGATTTATTGAAGGGTCATGTGTAGAACACATCATTCCCTATGGAAAAAGAAAACAGTTCAAAACTCCTATGTGGCTTAAAAGACCTTTCGCAATCTGGTACCAACATACCTTTCCATATTTATTTCTAATCACATGACCTTTATGACCTTTATTATGGCCTCCATGTGACCTTTACTGTGGCCATATCACCTTCAGACTTACCTAAGGAACTCCTGGCACATTGTTTCTTCTTCTGTTTGGATTTGCTTCTCCATCTTCTCAGCAAAACCACCATTTACATAGCTTAGTAAATAAACAATTGAAAGAAATAATGAAAGAGGCCAAAGTATACATGTTTCAACCATCACATTCCTTATCTCCATGACATTGATGTTCTTAAGCCCTAGGACATGTCCTTCATGGACACTCCCCTCTTAACAGGCTGGAATGGGGAGACTCATGCAATCAGAGAGGAATTTTATAGGCTTTCACATGTTTTGCAAAGGCATGAAAGGCATAGATCCTAGATGAGAGAGCTATTTACATTACTGGTGTATAATATTTTTCTTCTTCAAAAAACCTGAACACCCTTGATGAGCTCTGCATATTTATATGTAACCTGAGAGTCTTCTAATTTTTTTTTTTATTTCTGAGGTTGCATATTCAACTCCATCAAAGGCAGCTAACAATTTCCCAGAAAAAGGGAACAGAAATAATAAAGCAAGTCTATCTATAAAGATGCATCACGTAATAGCTCACACAGATCCTCTACACTGAGCCATTAATTACAACCTGTGCAAATGTCCCTTTCTCTCTCTGTTTCAATCAAGTCATCTTTACCCAAACTGTCTAATGCATTTTGGCGGAATTTTTTTTTTAACTACTCTGAGGTCATGAGACCATAGAATGGCTAAAATTACATGAGGAGTGGAGGGGAAAAAAGAAATAAAAGGTTATTTTGTTTGCTAAAGGTCAGTCTAGCTGGGCCTCACACATTGATTTTCTTAGCTGTTACAGTTAAACAAGTCTCCAAAATAAATGTATTATAGGCAATGGTATGTTTGCAACCATTGAGCTGAGCTTTAATTCCAGAATGCAATCAATAAGGTTTTGTGTTTCCATAACAGAACATGAGCAGAAAATCTGTGATTGGGGCATATGTGTTTGTACAGTTGCTGATATTTTGGGCCAATGACTGCTTTGAAAAATGATACCTAGCTTCCAATCAATAACTCATAAGCCACAATTTACTTTTTCTTTACCTTGAACTGTAACCAAAGGAGGCAAACATCACTGTAATTTCCACTTAAAACATGGGTAGCAGTTGATTGTGTGTAGGTGCATTTTATGTGTGAGTATGGCCCAAAGATCAAAGCAAAACCACCATAGGCAGTAGTCTATGATTTTGGGAACTGTGAACTTAACATTGGGTTGGGAAAGAATACTGCTAAAGGAATTTGGCCACATGCATTAAGATTCTTCAGTACTTTGTCCTTTGTCTCAGAATTTCATTTTGTCTGAATGCCTGGTGGACAAGATCCATTGTTTGTGAGAAGGGGAGATTATATGCCAAGATGTTTATTGTAGCATTATTTATGATAGGGAAAAATAGAAGCAAGCTAGCCTCCCAACAATAATCATGTTAAATGTCCCGAGTTGGGTAGGACACAGCCCATATTAATGTGATGGGAAAATGATAAGAGAGAAAGTCAAAAGGGAAACTGTACACTTGGTACTATTTAAAATATTCAGAAATATTATGGCATTATTTAAAATAGTTAGTAAAAATCTGGGGCATCCATATGCTAAAAGGTGTTCAAGGATGGTTTTAAGTATGTGGAAGATTTTCTCCAATTAGTGTACATTTTTCAAATTTATTACAAGTATCATTATTCTTAAAATGAAAATTTCTGCTATGTAACTTGATCTCTTAAAATAGTGTATAGATATCAAAATAAGAAACTTTAAATCAAAGCAAGACAGATTTCCTTTCTGAACATTTAAAAAGGACAATTTTCCATGTGTAAAAACATAAATAAATTTATAACTCAAATGGCAAACTGAAGGTAGGAAATGGAATATAAATATTAGTTTTTTAAATGTTTGATGCTATTATTATTATTATTATTATTATTATTATTATTATGCTTGCAGTGCTAAGGATCAAACCCAGGTCCTTCTATGTATTAGGAAAGCACTCTACCACTGGGTGACATTCCCATCCCAATAACATTTATTTTTTTTCGGTACTGGGGATTGAACCCAGAGGCATTCCACCTCCAAGATACACCCCCAGCCCTATTTTTTATTCTTTATTTTGAAACAGGGTCTCACTAAGTTGTGGAAGCCCTTACTAAGTAACTGAGGCTAGCCCTGAACCTGAGATCCTCCGGTCTCAGCCTCCCAAGTAATGGAATTACAAGCATGCGCCACCATGCCCAGCCAATAACAATTTTAAAAGCAGTTATTCTTAATATATAAAAAGCAGTGAAACAATAGACATAACAGTAGAGGAATCTAACATCGACTTTTCAATATAGAAAACATAAATGAACAATAATATATGTAAAGTTTCAAGATATTTAAAATTAAATGTTCACTGTGTTATATTGGGTCCCCTCTCCCTTCCCTTCCTCTTCTCTCCCTCCCTTGCAGCTGGGACAGGAAACCCTGGAGCCCGGGAAGGCAGAAGTGGAGATGGGGAAGACTTCAGATCTTGTGAGAGGACCTGCTTTGTTCTGCCTCATCTCACAAGTAGAATGATGTCCTTCCACCCCACTGACCCCACCACAGACCCTGCTATAAAGATGCCCTCACTTCCTCTCCTGGGTGCGACTCTGCTGACCAAGAGCCCTACTGGTTAACAGACCTCGCCCAGGAGCGCAATAAAGTGCCTTTGCATTCTGCTTGCTAAGCTTTGATCTCTCACACGGCTCACACTTACCTCACCTGTTATACATTGTCCAAAAATGGCTTGTATGATTTGCCTATATAATTAGTGAGTATATTTTTAAGTACAGTAGTCAGGATCCAAAGAGTAGCCTATGCCATTGCCTGGCTGGTGTCAACTGACTAGGTCGTTCTATCACATGCTCTTCTGTGATAGAATGAAGATTATGTCTACTAGAGCCTGTTTCTAATAGGGTGCTGTGTCTAACAAGGACTCACAGGATGCCAATTGCTCTTTTCCAAGTGATGGCTAATTCTCTAATGGAGATGGCATGGCCTTGCCTCAGAATCCTAGAGGACTCTACTCTGATTTTGTCTCCTTCCTTCCTTCCTTTCTTCCTTTTCATTCATTTTTTGTACTGAGGATGAAACCCAGGGGTGCTCTACTACTGAGATTCATCCCCAGCCATTTTATTCAATTATTTATTTTTTTTTTATTTTGAGACAGGAGCTAACTAAATTGCCCAGGCTAGCCTCAAAATTGCAACCCTCCTGCCTTGGCCTCTTAATTCACTGAGATTACTGGTTCACCACCAGGCTGACTCTACTTTGATTTTCTTACTGACGTTTGTTACAAATGTCACACAGCAGCTAATACCTCTAATATTATGGCTCACATGGCCCAGCAGGATTGCTTGTATTTCAGCCTAGAGCTGCTACACTCTTTTCCCACTTCTATATCCACCAAGAACTGCAGCCCTCCATGTCACTAGGCAGATGAGATTGTGGTGGTATTCCCAAGTGAGGGCATGCTGCCTAAAGATCCTAAAGAGGGTATAAGGCACCAGACTTATTTATGATAGTGGGATATAAGGTACAAAATATATATATATTAATTTTGGAGTGAACGTTCCAGCATACCCCAGAACACAGCATCCTGAAGGTCTTCACTGATGTCAAAACTCTAAATCATTGTTGAGTTTATCTCCTAACATCTGGAGCATACATTCCCAAAGTCTGTGATACCACCCTCTGAGGCAGGAGGAACTGGAAATGTTTAGGGCTCCATTGTAGCCTTGGGTGCAATTGGGGGGCATTACATAAAAATAAAGGGCAGAGGGAGAACCAAGATGGCTGGATAGTGAGAGGCAGCATGTCGCCGGCACACTTTGAGTTGGAGCTCAGCCGGAGGAAGACTGCATCTTGAAAAGAAAAGTAGGGCAGCCAAAACTCAACAAAACAGAGAACCAAAGTGCAGCAGAATGCGAGGCAGTGGAAGGAGCGGAGGGCGGTAGGGAGCTCAAAGCACTTCACCTGTTAAGCAGAGAGCGGAGACAAAGGCGCCATCTTGTCTAAGTCATGTCAGCACCATGGCCCCTGGAATCCTCCAGCAAAGAAACAGCTGATTATTATGAAACTAGTGATTATAGTCTACCATCAAAAGCATTTGACATTGGACCATAGTGAAGCCTAAGTTGAACCAGATCCGATCCGCACCTAAAACGGAGACGACTGCAAAGGGTGGGACGTGAGTCTCAGCTCCTGCAAAGAAAGCGATGTGGAGAGACATGGATGAGGCGGCCAGGCACAGGAGCAGCCCAACACAGAGAAAATGAGTGGGTGAAACTCGGCATCCCTGGAATAGCCTTGCACCAGCATAGAACATCACAGCACTGAGGACATGGACAGACATGGCATGGGTCCCCGGAACTGCCCAACAAGAACACGGGTGAGTGAGATAAAGGGAGGCAGCCCGTCACTGGCACTCCAAAACTCGGAAATCGGCTGGCGGGAAGATTGCTTCTTAACAAGAAAAGTGGGGCAGACAAAACTCAACAAAACAAAGAGAGCCGAAGAGCAGCGGAGCATGAGGCAGTGGACAGAGTGGGGGGCTAAACTGAAGTCCACGCATTTCACCTGGTAAGTGGAGAGCAGAGGCGAAGGTGCCATCTCTGAAGGGTCACACTTACACTGTGACTCCCAGAGACCAACCACAAAGAGACAGCAGATCCTTGTGAAACCAGCGACTATAGACAACAATTGAAACCAATCAACTCTGGAACATGATGAAGCCCAGGTCAATCCAGACCCACACCTACAACAACGATGGTTTCAAGGGGTGGGCCGTGAGCCTCTGCTCTGAGAACAAGTACAATGAGGAGAGACAAAGAAGAGGTGGCCGTACATAGGAGCAGCCCAACTCTGAAAACATGAGCCAGCGAGCCACAGTTTTCCATGAGCAGCCCAAAAATGTCCTGGAACACCCCAGAACTGAGGACATAGGTAGATGAGACATGGCCCCCTCCCCAGTGACCCAGCACTGAGAACACAGGTGGGTCAGTCCTCAGCCCTGTCCCCAGACAGGGGACGCGAGGCGGGTGAGCCCTCAGCCCCGCCCCCGGAGAACCCCTCCCCCTGGCACTGGGGATGCGGGGCCTGGTACACAGGATAGACATACACAAAGATATCAAAGTCAACCACTATGCTGAAAATGGGAAGGAGGGAGGGGAGGCAGAGGGGTGGGAATTGGGGAGGGCTAATTGACCGATGAGTGCATGTATACATCAACCACCCTGAAATCCTTCAAGATGTATGATTGCAATGCACTAATAAAATTATAAAAAATTAAATAAATAAATAAATGAATAAATAAAAATTAAGGGCAGTGGAAACACCCAGGGGGAGTACTGAGTAGTTTTGGGTTTTTTTGTTTTGTTATTTCTGAAAAGGGGATGGTAAGCCAATAGGTTTGGGAATCTATGAGAATGTATACATCCTATCAAGGCCTCCATCAGACTTGTCGTTTGTTGCTCATCCTGTTCAATTAACACAATGTCCGTGATATTGTGGAATTAGAATGCTAGTCTCCAGGTCCCTTCAGATTATATTACAATGAAGATGGAATAATTAACATAGTGGAACAAGAGTATGCATGTATGTCATTTTGTATTCTATGTGTGTGTGATATACTTTTGATTCTCTTTTCCGGAAGAAACAGAAGACATTTGCCTAGTTACCTGATGCTAATCTCCTCTAGAGATTCTAGAGAAATTATAGAGACTGAAGTTGAATCCATTTTATTGAGTAGATGAGTGCCTTACAGAAAGACAATGAGTGGCTGAGGCATATCAAATTCCAAACTGAATGAAAGCGTAATAGTAGGGAACCTCCTTGGAGGCATGGTACCTTATGCCCATTTCTTACAACCAGAGTAGAGGTAGCTGTATATCAGTCCTAGGACTTACTTTTAAAGATATTAGAGCTTCAGCAAAGATTTAATTGTTCATGCAAAAGTATCTGATAGACTCAGATCAGGGAGAGAGTGAGATTTAGAGTGTGTATTGACATAATGCATTCAAGAATATCGAAAAACTCAGCATTCTCTAGAACCTTCTTGGGCTTGCAGAGGTAACTCTTCTTTCTATTAGAGTAGCTAGTGCACTCCACTTACTGTAAGGCAATGCAGAAGCTGCTGCTTTAGGAAACAGCAAGCACCTCCCTGGAGATTTGCCCTTGCTTTCTCACCTGACCATCAGACCCAAAATACAGATTTAGCCTTTATGTAACCTGTCCTGAGAAACCATGGGTCTGCTAAGTAGACAATAGAATGAATTGACTTTTACAGTTAAATAAAATTACATAGTGGGTCTTGCTTCCACACTCAGGAAAGCTATGATGTGAAATAGAAATAGATCTAATTGTCATCTGAAATTCTAAAATGCTGAGCTAATAAAGCATCTTCATTTTATAAGAGAATAGCACATACCACTCTTGGAAGTACCAACAGAATTAATTTGGAATGTTGTGTCCTCTTGTGTTGAGTTTCTTGTCATAATCTACGATAGAACACATTTTTACTTATGGAATGTCCACACCATAAATGATTGACTGCTAAATGTCTGAGGAAACTCAGGGGAGCGATGTGAAAGTTTCAATAGACAATTATAATATCAGAATCCATCATGTATTATTATTTTTTTATCTCTAAACATAAAGAGTTTACAGTAAATGCTAAAATAATGTAAAACAGGTGGGAAAAGAAATTTAGTCGCTATCCATATGGAATCACATTTATCGAACTTTCAATTATTTTTCATTTTGCTTGTGATTGTCTTTCTTACACCTGCGTACTTCATATGTTCTCCATATTTCTTAATGAGTTCCAGAACCTAGCATAATATCTTTAATGTGGACATTCTTCCATTGATTTTTATTGTTTGGGAGGAATTAATGACTTAAAGTTCAGTCATTCAATGTACTCAATAATTTAATGATGTCCAGTATTATTTTTCCTTGTTATTGTCACTATTATTGGAATATGTGTACAATGTTGAATAAATACATGCTTTTTGGAGTCCCACAAATTTTTATTCAAGTCCTAGTTCATGTACTTCAGTATACTACACCTTAATGGTTTCATCTGCAAAATAATAATAATAATATTTAGCTTCATTGATGTATTTTAAAGATTAAATGGCATGAGTCAAGGAAAAAATCTTAAAATAGTGTCTGGTACAAGAACAGTACTCAACAAATGTTGATTTTCATTTTATTATTCTTTTAAGGAAGGTAAGCAGCTAATTTCTATGCAGTGAACCAAAATAAAATATTTGCTTTCTAGAATTTGTGCAGAAATCTCTATTCCCTGCCAGACCCCATGATTTCAGTTTAATTTCATATCCTGCCTTATGTTGAATTATTTTTGCTGATTTGAAAGTACACAAACATAATGGAAGTTGAAATTGATTATAATGATAATTATTATTTTGTAAGAAAGTTAATGTAGCTAAATAAAATTGCATAATGTCCTAAACAATGAATGTTAGAATACAAGGTTTATTAGGTCAGTGACAAGGGGGGAACAAATAATAAGCTGTGTCTTTGTAACAGAAGTAAAGCATGCTGCTTCAAAGGTTCATTCCTGTAATGCCATTGGTCTTATAGCATTTTAGTTAATTGTATGTCATTCCTATTTGCCAATGAGGAAATTGAGGCACAGGAAGTTACTCACTGAAAGTGACTTGGCCAACATAGGCGGGTAATCTGTATTCCATGTATTGCTCTCAATGCATTAAGGTTCATTACTCTGAAAATGTATATGGAAATCATATTAATTTTTAGAGTTGATATGAGAATCAGCTATATATAATGGTGGAATACTGTGTATGCAGTTGTTTTATGAACCATAAATCGATACAAACATGTTATCGTTGTTACTCCTACTGCTACTATGATTTCATACTATTGTTCACCTCTTCAGTTATTCTTTTACTTTTACTAATTTTTATCTTCTCTAAACTCAACACCAGGGAGACACCTTTTCCTCCAGTTCACCTCCATTCCTTTTTTTTTTTTTTTGCAGAACTGGGGATTGAACCCAGGGGCATTCTACCTCTGAGCTACACCCCCAGCCCTATATTTTATTCTTCATTTTGAAACAGGGTCTCACTAAGTTGCAGAGGGCCTCACTAAGTAGCTGAGGCTGGCCGCGAACCTGGATCCTCGGCTCTCAGCCTCCCAAGTTTCCCAAGTACTGGGGTTACAAGCATGCGCCACCAGGCCCAGCTTACCTCCATTCCTTTTAAGACCAAGAATTCCTGTTGAAGTCATGAAATGTTTTAGGTTATAACACCTATTTATTGCAGGAAATTTACTGAAGCTTGCAGAGCTTATTTTGAGAAGAGAGCTCTGGTGGTCAGAAGCAGAGAGAGTGAGATGAGGGGACTATAGGGACATATGTAGTCCCCAAGACCACACCCCCAGTGACCCACCTCCTCCAGCCATGCCCCACCTCTGAACCTTCCTGCAGTGGGGTCATGCTTTCAACATATGAGCTTTTGGGAAGACATTCTAAATCCAAGCCACAACACTCAATAGGCTGGTAGAGACAATTCATAAACACCATGTCTCAGTTCCTGTGTAGGCTTTGATCCTCATTCTGATGTCCTTTCCATTTTTTTCCCTGCAGACTTGTCAAGGAATACATCAAAGCACAAATGATCATAGACATGGACAGCCATAACAGCACTTGACACTTGTCCTATTTTTTTTCTGTTGAATTAACCTCTAGTTGTTGGATGTTTCCACTTAAACAAAGAGAAATAATTTAGAAATGAAGTAGTACTTGAGAAAAAAACTGTCGTAAGGAGAGAGGAAAAAACAGTTTGTGTTATAGTAAAGGTAGAGTTTGATTTTCATGGGTTTCAGCTTAGAAGATATGGAATGATGGTCAAAAATGCTATAGAACAGTTCATTGTAAAACAAAAAACAAAACAAAACAAAACAAAAGAAAACAAAACAAAAATACCTCTTGATTCCCTGGAGTCAAATATAGATTCACAGGCTCCAATCTCAGTAATTCCATTAATGGTGTGACTTAGAGCATTAAAAGTAATTTCAGGGACTCAGTATGGTTAACTATGTTAGAAAGTAATTGGTTAGCACTAGGTCTCAATACACTTATATGTATATATTACAAGGTAGATACTATTATAACTTCAGCAGGAGGAACTTGTTTTATGTATCTTTCTAACATAAATCAAAGACTGATCAGATGTTACATGGATACAGCTCAGATATTAACAGACAAAGACATTTATTATGAATGTATTTTAAAAACTAAAGGCATAGAAGATGCATAAATGATACAGATTGTATCAATAAAAATAACACTATTCTAAGTAAAACACATTGAATAAAACTACTGGCAAAGTAAACATTGCAAAAGAAATGATTGGTGAACTGGAAGTCAGAGCAATAGCAACTACCCAGGATAAAATACAAAGGAAAAAAGAGAAAACAAAACAAAAAAAATGGACATCAGTTATCTGTGGGACTCATTGGAATTAAGGCAGCCTAAAATATACAATTGGGGCTCTAAGGGAGAAAGAAAGACAATTTGAAAAAATAATGGTGGAGAATTCTAATTTGACAAAACTATAAAAGACCCAAGAAACTCAATGAATCCAAGGATGTGCACATAGTTTCAGTTTCATTTTAATCACTTCAAAGATAATTGAGTGTTAAATATAATAATTTTGTTTACCACGTATAAAAACAAATTGTATGGCCGCAATGATGCAGACATTGTGGAGAATTCACACAAGAATACCATAATACAACATAGTAACTGGTTTTATAACACATGAAGCAATACGTAGTTGTGTACTGTCTCCTGAAGTTATGGAAGACTAAGCTGAAAATGGTTAAATAAGCCACTGAAATAATGAAAGTTAGAGCCAAAACAATCAACGTAAAGAGTAATCATAAAAAATTAGATTAAGGAAGACAGAAACTTAGAAGAAAGTTGACAGAGAAAGGATGGGCTAAATGGGAAACAAATAACAGGATACTATATTGAATGTTAACAAAACCAATAATCATATTAAATCTAAGTAGTCTAAATAATATGACTAATGGACAGATTATCAGATAGGATAAAAAAGAAAAGCTCAACTACATTTTGGCTATAAGAAAGGCACTTTAAAAATAGAGGAAGTACATAGACACAAAAGGGTAAAAATGATATAGCAGGCTAAAAAATAAAAAAAATACTAAAGTGGCTAAGTTAATAACAGAGAAAGTGGATCTTAAAGAATAATGCCACCTCAAGCAAGATCATTTTATAAGGTAATGAGGCCAATTCAACCAGAGAACATTAATCCTAAATGTTTATGTAACTTATAATTGAATGTGAATACACATGATACCAAAAATAATAGAATTAAAAGAGAAGTAAATTAGTACAAGATTATAGTAGGAGATTTCCACACCTCTTTCTTAATAATTGATAGAAAAAATAGACAAGAAATCAGAAATCCTATCAAAAATAAAAAGATCACTTGACCTAATTAACATTTGTAGACTGCTCCATACAACAGCAGCCTGTTGCTGAGAGAAAGAACACTTTTAAAAAATAGAAATTTATATCCTGCTCATTGGTGAAAAGACTGAATATTGTTAAGAGGTCAGATCTCTTCAAATTGGTCAACAGATTCAAAACAAGCATAATAAAAATGTCAGCACACTTTAATTTTAAATACAAATAAAAAAGATTGTAAAATATGTTTGAAAATGCAAACATCGTGAAATAATCAAGACAAATTTGAGGAAAAAAGTTGGAAATCTAAAACGTGTATTTTCAATCTATAAGTTATAACAATGAAAATAATGTTATATTATCAAATTAGTATTATTCAGTGGAACAAGTTACAAAGTCCAGAAATAGAACAATTCGTAAGTGGTCTACTCATTTTTGACAAAGTTAAAAGGTTAATTTAGTATAGAAAGAATAGTTTTGGAGCAAATGCTCCTGGAATAGCTATATATCACATATAAAATGTGAACTTTAGGATATATTACATATCATATATAAAATTAAATACAGCATGTCATATACCTCCTGAAAAAATCTAGAGATAAAAATCTAGGAGTGATATAGCTGGGTCACATATGTTGGTTCTATTCCCAATCTGAGGAACATCCATACTGATCTTCATAGTGGCTGTAGTAATTTTCAATCCCACCAACAGTGGATGGGGGTTCCTATTTCCTTACATTCTCACCAGCATTTACTATTGTTTATATTCTTGATGATTGCCATTCTAACTGGAGTTAGATAGAATCCCTGTGTAGTTTTGATTTGCATTTTACTAATTGATAATGATGTTGAACATGTTTCATATATTTATTGGATAATTATAGTTCTTTTGAGAAGAGTCTATTCAATTAATTGCCCATTTTAAAGGGCTATTTGTTTTTTATTTTTAGTGTAAAGTTTTTTGAGTTCTTTACATATTGTAGGTATTAGTCCTTTATCAGAGGAGTTGCTGATAAAGATTTTCTCCCATTCTGTAGGCTATCTTCTCAGACTCTTGATTGTTTTCTTTGCTACAAAGCAGCTTTCTAACAAACTAATTTGAAAAAAATTTAAAAATAAACTGACTAACTCACCCAAAATGTTCACCCTTAGAACTAATAAAATAAATGAACATGGAGTGTTTTAATGTAAGGAATAGTTTTCTTTTTTTACTAATCCAATTATCAAGGTTAAAAAAATAATACTTAAAGGAATAAAAGATAAGGGAGATGACCACACACTTCATAGCTATTAATACAAATACCAGTCAGTGCATCCTTCTGAACAATTTGTCATTTTGTATAAACAGCCTTGCATTGTTTTCCCAAACCAATGCTAAAGAGGTAATCTGAAATACAGATCAGTATTAATACAAATATATCCACATTTTCAATAATAGCAAAGATGGTATAATGGTATACTTGTCCCAAACTGCGCATATCATATGCCAAAGATCTATTTTTGTAGAATACTTAATTAAAGGAAATGGGGTGTGGTGGCTCATGCTTGTAATCCCAGTACTTGGGAGGCTGAGATTGGAGGATCTGGGTTCGCAGCCAGCCTCAGCTACTTGGGAAGCCCCTCGCAACTTAGTGAGACCCTGTTTCAAAATAAAGAATAAAAAATAGGGCTAGGGAGTAGCTTGAAGGTAGAATGTCCCTTCGGTACCAATCTCTGGTACCAAAGGAAAAAACAATAATTAAAGGAGAAATGCTCAAGATCATCTATGTTTAGTAGAAAAGATGAAGACATGTAAAAGGAGTAGTTATTTCTTATATGGATAGACACAATTGTTAATATATAAAAAGGGAATTCGAAGAATGAATGACAAACTTGCATTATTCTCTTACATCATGTTAAGAAATTGAATATTGGAATATTGTAATTGGTAAATGAGTTTGCAAGGTAGATTTTGATGTTTCAGACTACTGTAATTCTGTAAAGTTCAGTTTTTTAACAAGATGAATGTATTTGCATGTTACCCCCATAATATATTAATACTTCTGTATATGAGGAAGAGTCTCACATTACTATCTCTAGAACTAACCTCTCTCTTAGCTCCTAATTTATATATAATTTGTGAAGAGATGTCAGTAATAATTATACAATATGTATTTTAAATAACATATAAATCACCAATATGAGGCATACATACACACACACGCACGTGTGCGCGCACTTTATACACACGTACATGCTTGCAGTCTATTCTAGGGACAGATTCATTAAATTAGTATTTTGCACTTAACCTACCATGGCACCTTTTGCATATTGTACTAAATTACTACATCAACAACACCCCCACCCCCAGGTTCTAATGATTCTGGGTAGCCCCTGCTGAGTACTTTTGCTGTTAATGGGAAGGTAGATAAGTGCATCAACCGAATCTGGAGCAACAGAGAATAAAGAAATACTTAAAAGCAACTTTTCTTTAGCCAACATTGTCCTGAGAACACCTGGTTTGAGTTTCTCATATCCAAAAAATGTAATATTGCGAATAAAAATCAAAATGAAGCCATTTGGGATTAACAGGTATGAAATATTTGGCATGTCAATTTTCCCTTATATAAGACTTAAATGGGGATTTGGAAAACTCTTTTTATTGCTACTCTTATTAAGCCTTTTAATCATTCCATTAACATTTAGAGAGTGCCAGCACTTCAACAGCTGCAATCACACCTGCTCTGGGAAAACTTTATTTAAAGCTCTGTGTTTTATAAATAAGCTTCTCAGACTCATGGAGAGAACATGCAAAACTCCAGCAGTCAGTGAGTGAAGAGTTATTATCAGCACATGACAAGGTATAATGTGCTTCCTATGAAGGCCTCTGAGCTTTTCTATATTTCCTCTGTTCTATGGCCTTGTGGTTCTATCCTCCCCCCCAAAAGTCCATGCCAGAGAATCATATCACCATTCATTTGTCATTCTTGAGCCTGGGGCCTCTGAAAGTAGGCAGACCATGTTGTGTCCTAGGCTAGGAGCCCTGTGGGACCTAGAAGTAAGAAAATGAGAGTCACTAACTCTGAGGTGCCCCAAGGCTCCTCAGGGTCAACCTATGATGGGACCCTGTGCTACATAAACACCAAGAATAGACCACGGCCACACAGGGACAGTCCCACCTAACCTTGATTCTGTGGCTAATGGGTGTACTAAAGGGTCTGGAAGGGGAGAGATCATTATTATCTTTTTTGATAAATAATCCCCTCCTGAATTATAAGCACATGAGAGACGAATTTTGTTAAAGATCAAAAGTTCCTCATGCTGCTAACTCTGTGAGTTTGGGCAAGGAGTTCCGTCCTCTAAGACTCCATGTCCTCAACTGCCAAAGGAAGCTAATGATACCTGCCCTACCTACTCCTGATATGCAGCGGTGTGCTAGCTAATTAATCAGACAGATATGAATTGGGGCTTCCTTTGTGCCCAATTCAGTGACAGATAGCAAGGTCACGGACATGAATAAAACATGGCCTTAGTCAAGAGTGACTCAGTCTGTCAGGGGAGATACCAGGTAAGTACCTAATGGAGCTGAAGGGTGGGTCCATGATAAAGCCACGGGTTATATGTGATGGGAGGCCCGAGTGAGGGGATAATTAATTCCTCTATGAGAGGGATGCTTTTTAGCATCATCTGGAGAAATGAGTAGGAGTTAGCCATTGAGAAGAGTGAAGGGTATCAATAAAGATATTGACGTAAAACTGCACAGATGAGAGGCATGTGGGGGAAGTGTGTTGTGTCTGACATAATATGCAAATCCTCTGTCATCTGCAAAATGGTACACATATGTAAGATGACATGGCTATCCAAACCACATTGAAATTATCTGAGAGTGCAGCTCACCACTGTACCCTGTGGTGTACATGACGTCAGCACTGGTCTGGTCTTCATGGCTTCTTTTCTTGTGCTGTTTTTAAAATGGTACTCTTTGCAAAGCTAACTTATGCACCTAATTTGAAAAAGTCAAGGGGCACTAAAAATCTTAAGACACTTCACCTCCCAACTCTCATCCTCCAAACATAATTACTAGTTATTATAGTCATTCCTTCTGGATTCTTTAAATAATATGTCTGCACTGTGTTTCTTTCTTTTTCTGTTTGGCTTTAAGACACTTTTTTATTGACTACTTAATATGAAAAATACAACTTCAACCCTCTTTCCTCATTACTCTCCATTTATATTTTGCCACCCCTATGTACCTAAAATGTATATAAATTATCTCAAGTAATTACTTGGGGTGTATGTATATAATAATATATATTCTATAGAGTATATATAGATGCAATATGGTAAAAACTAATCATTGTCTTGTACTGTTGTGTGTTATTTCCTTCCTTGTATGATAGTATCTATTTGCTCAATTTACAAATTGATTTCATTTTTTGCCTTAGCTTTCTTTTTACTTATCCTTAATTATCCCCTCTGCAAATATATAACAAGTGTAAATCTAGTTTCAATATGGACAAACGCATAAGGTGAACTTTCATTCTTGTCATTTCAGGGGGCGAGGAGTCACATATTCCTGTTCTGGTATTTACTCTTCAACTCTGCCATGCCTGTTAAAATAGAAATTTCTGTCAACATTTTCTTAGGTTGAATGCCTGATTTCCTTGATTATGTAATTTCCTCTTTCTTGGTTCACTGTCTTGTTCGGGAAATATATTTTTTTCCCTGAATTACCTTTCTAGATTGCACAGGAAGTGATTTTTTAAAAGAAATCAAAGAGATAGGGATTTCTTTATTTTGCCTTTATTCTTGATTGATAGTTTGACAGAATAGACTTCTAGTTTGGAAACCTCTTTTCTTCAGAATTCTAAACCATTCCCTCATTGTATTTTCTTTTTTAATGGGTGGTAGTCATGGAGATATAAACTGATTTTCCTTCAAAGGAAAAACAAAACAAAAATAAATTAACTTGGATTTAACCATGAGAGTGTTAAATACCAAATATTGCTGATAAATTTTGTCGGTTGGCCCTCAGCTCCCAGGAGGTCTGGCTATCCTGCAGATAGCTCGTGGCTAAGTCCTTATCTAGTAACTGCTCTCAGCCAAAGGGAGCTGCTCACCCAAGTTCATGACTCTCCTTGGGAGTTGAAGACTTGAAGCCCACTCCTTCAGTGAGGGTAACTCCAAAGGGCCTTCTTAGCACCAGAGCTTCCCATAAGCCCAGCTGAATCCCTTGCCTGTGCCTGATTCTCATTCTACCCAGGTCCTGATACCAAGAATATTCTCTAATAAACGTGTTTCATGGAAATTCCATTTTAAAGTGTTTCTCAGGTAATATAAACTAAGACACATCTCTCTGTCCAATCTTCTTGTTCTTTGGTTTATGCCTTTTAAAGACTTTTCAGGACATTTTAGCAAGAACTTATGATATAACAAAGATCATTCATGCATTTATTCCACCATGATGAAACAGTAGTTTGACCCACTGTGTCTCTCATAGCTTAGGAAGGTTAATTGATGACCTTTCTGTTCCTCAATTCAGGAGCTCTAAGTGTGGGGCAGGAGCAAACTGAGAAATGGGACTCTCAAATATAACCATGATTAGGTCTCTCTGTAAGGATGGTATCTCTTAGTTTGGGTTGCTAAACAAAATGACATAAACTGGGTGGCTTATAAACAACAGAAGTGTATTGCTCATAATTCTGGAAGCTGGAATTCCAAGCTCAAAGTGCAGGTAGATTTGGTGTCTGGTAAGATTCTACTTCCTGGCTCATAGTTGGCATCTTCTTACTGTAACCTCACAAGGTAGAAAAGGCAAAGGATCTCTCTGGGGCTTCTTTTACTATTTTCTGATTTTTATTGGTGCATATTAATTATACAGAATGGTGGGTGTCATGGCAGCATATTGGTACATACATATAACATTATTTGATCCATTTCACCCTCTGCAGCCTCTTGAGTACTAATTCCATTCATGAGGGTTCCACCTCATGACCTGAGCATCTTCCAAAGGCTTAACTTCCTAATACCACCACCTTGTGGGTTAGGATCTACACACATGAATTTGGGGGTGGGGGAGACATGTATTCAAACCATAGCTAATAGAGATTTTCATATGAAGGAAAAATAAAGTTAACGAGAATCATCATGGTTCATGCTTCCACTCTTTAGGCTATGAGTCAAAATCCCTGATGATTCACCAACCACTGACTTGTAGTTCTCTAATGGATACGAGCATGGGGAAATATGAAGACAATCCATATTCTCTATATAAGCCCAAACTTTAGTCCAGAACTCCATCTGGCCTTTAACCCTGACAGCATTAGAACTGTATTCTCTAGGAGTGAGACCTTTCATTATCCTTGGTTTTTGCTTACTGGCTACCCGAGCTAGAACAACTAACTCACGCCATGGTCCCTACTTGGACCTACTTGATCTGCTATTTATGAAGCTGCCCTCAAAGAAATACAAAGCCTCACATTTATCTGCTTACTATGAAAGCTTGAGATGAAATAAAAAGGATGCATAGAAACTGCCCTTTTCCCAGACATATTTATAATCCCTTCATTTCTGTCATGAAAAATAAATTTCTAGAAGATAATCTATGAGTTCTTAAGAAATTCACTTTGACCTTGATCCTTCGCACAAATGTGTATTTATTTTTGTGCAGTGGGGGAAATGATCCTTAATCTTTCCTTTAGGCTAACGGGCATAAAAATGCCTATATCCTTGGTCCATGGCTAGTATACCTTGTGTCCATTGCTGGCTTGAAACAATTAGATGTATACAAACAGATCTTGACTTTATCCTCAGCATTTTCTTCAGGATAGTAGTGTAGCATAGCCCATAAAAGAAGTAATCAGAATAGTTAAAGGAATCTATGCTTTTTGAATATGGTTGGAAATGTATAATCCAAATCATTCAGGTTGGGAAGAAGGATATGGGAAATGCCCAGGTTTTAGCATTGCTCTCACTGAATGGGCTAGATTTGAAGAAATGAATCCTTTCAACCTAGGTTGGGGTTAGACAGCATTTCTTTTGTGACGATTCAGAAGACATGAATTTGACCTATTACCATTCAAACAGAAGTCGAGTCAGGGGCCCGACCAAGAAAAAGAAGGGTTTTGATTACTTCTTCCTCATTATCAACTTCCACTTTTCTTTAGTAGTTAAAATGTACTGAAGGATTGTTGGAGAGCCTTTCTTAGAAAGACATGAAAACATATGGGTATGGTGGCACACACCTGTAATCCCTTGGGAGGCAGAGACAGGAGGATTGCAGGTTTGAGGCCAGTCTCAGCAGCAACTTAACAAGACCCTCAGCAACTTAGTGAGACCCTGTTTCCTAGTAAAAAAATAAAAATGGCTGGGAGTGTAGCTTGGAGGTAGAATGTCCTGGGTTCGATCCCCAGTATTGAAAAAAAAGAAAGAAAAAGAAAAGAAAGGCATGGAAGTGAAAAAGGCATCTATTACTTGTGTCCTTGCTATGCAATGCTGTTGCCACCTAATCTCATTTAATTATCTTCATTATTCTTACATTTGTGGTAATACACTCACCTAAAGATGAAGAAACAGACACAAAATGCTAAGTAACTTATTGAATATCACAAAACTGGTATGTGGCAGAGACCGATTTGAAATACAGGTTGATCTGACATGGGAGCCCATGACTTTCCTCTCAACTACAAGCTAATTCCTTTCACTTTCCTTGCAGTACATTTTGTTATTTTATTTTTACAGCTTATTTTTATTTTATAAGCAAAATGACAGAGAAAATGGAAAGTGAGATTTGGACAGCTGTTCCTAATGATTTGTTCTTTTTCCTCTACTGTCACTTTCTTTTCACTATTTGACTAAAAAACGTCTTTCTTCTAATGCAGTTTAAAGGTTAGGTAGGGAGGTCATCTATGTACTGCAGCAAGACAGGTATAAGATAAACTGTCTTGGTGATGGTAATAATGACCATGCATGCAAAACCAGTTTAAACTGTTCTTAACACCTCAAGGACTTTTATACATAAACTCCCTGGTACATGTTCCCGGGCCATGGAAAGAGGTATTACATTTTGTTAATAAGAGATACTCAGTACTTCATTTTCAAAGAAACGATACAGGAAACAACAATACAAGGCAAGTTACGGAAGGTACAATCTTTTTGAAGAACAAGTAGTATCAGTCTATCATTCCTTTTCTGAGAAATTATAATAGAATCATATTTTTTCTTTGAAGTTACTGATCTTAGAACTACAGAATAATATCAAAGAGAGATCTTTTCCCCATATGGAACAGGGCAAAATGGTACAATGGAAATAGTTCTATTTTAGAATCATAAACTCCAAGGTTTCATCCCAGTGCAGATGTTTATGCCTTGAGATGAAAGTGAAATCAAGTTGCCTCCTGATCCTCTGACAGGCCCATGCCTCATCTGAAGCTTGGACATGTTTGTAGATGCTCACAGGAATTTGATTTTGCTTTTCTCGGGCTTATATTAAACACTTAGGAAAGTGTTTACTTGTGGGAGGTCTTCAGAGAGTACAAAGCTAAATGTCTAGAACTGTGAGGGGTACCTGTGGAAGCACTGAATGTTCTTAAGAACAGCCTCCTAACCAGCTGTGAATCCCAGGGGTGCAAGCCCACCTCCATGGTCTTCTCTGCCTTTCATTACAGTTTCCAGGTTTTCCACTAATGCTTCTCATTAACAGAAAAAAAAATTAACAAATAAGCTCTCCATCTGGATATCTTGAATTTTTTTCCAATTACATTTTGGCTCATTATGTCAAGCATACAGAGACTAAGTGTATTTATTTTTAAATAATGCATGAATTGCTATGTCTTACACCACAGAAATTGTGTTGTTTGGATTAGTCCATATGTGAAGATAGTTGTTTAACCATGGAAGTTTTTCAAAAGTCTATTTTCTCAAGTGATCAAAAAAATAGTTCAACTCATAAGTGCATTGGAAAATCATCAGTAGGTGAAGGTTTTTGATGAAATTTATTACATTGCACTGATATTGAGTTCATAAAATCTTGTTTCTAAATATCACATTAGTTAAATGCATCCATAATAGCCTTTTGAAGTTTTAATGAAGTATCTCTGTGCAAATACTTGGAGGAAAATATGATAAAAGTAAAAAATAGAGAAACAATGGTCTTTTTATTCATTTTTTTGTGTTTTATGGCATAAATACCTTCATTCATTTAATACTTTATTTATAGAACAGTTTTAGATTGAGAGAAAAGTTAAGAGTAAGGTGCAGAGATTTCCAAAAATACCTAAGTCTACTGGTTTATCAATTAAAAGAGTAAGATGCTTTAAAATGTAATTTCTTTGGGTCATATGAGCCAGTCCTCAATTGGAAATGTTTATAAGTTGTGTAACTACTATTATTTTTAACTCAAATATGAATCTGTGACATGATCTAAGTCTTTTTCTTTCTGCTTTGTGAGTTTATGTCACAAGTTACAGAATTCATTAGATAAAACAAATTATTTATTTAAATATTTTGGGGTGAATGGAAAAGATAAATTACTTGAAATTTGGGAACTATCATAGACTTTGCCACAATTTTTCCTTGCAAGGTGCATGTTGAAAGGCAACAGGTTTAAGTCTTAAGAGACAAGAATTTTGAAGACTCTGAGGTCTCGGCTCCACTACTTAACTCGTTGTATTATTTTTAGCAAATCATTAATCTTCTCCAGAAACATGCTTGCATTACTAAACTCTGCTTGGTCTGTCCTACATTCCAACTGCGAAGTCTCTTAAGGAAAGACTCTTCTCCCTGCAGACCCGCTTCTTTTCCATGATGGACTCACCATGAGTTGAACACACGCCCACACATTCTGATTAGAATTAGGAGTTTTTAAATGGAGTTTGAGTTCACCTCTCTCTGATCGCAAAGCTCTCAGTTCTTGGTACTAGGAACTGCTGAAAGAATGAATCCCATATACAACCACACACAGGCACAAGAGAGAGGTAAGTAACCATTCCTTAAACCTAGCTATATGCCTGCCCTTTTTATTATTTGCTTCTTCACCTCCCAAGGCATCTCATTCTTATTTAATCACATAAACCATAGAGCTCTCTTTTTTACTTAAGTTATTTGAGTTTTGTTACTAACATTTGGTAAAGAATTCCTGACATATATTCTCTGAATCTGTTATCCATTTTGTAAAATGAGACGATACTAATACAATTATTGTGATCGATTAAATGCTTAGGTGAAGCCGAGAGTAGGATACCTAATGCTCACCATTTATCATTCTCTACTTCAGTTGTTTCTCCAATAATATATAACCACAAATTATTCTGTTTATTATCAATTTGAATAAAAATGTCAGGAGTTTGGGATAAGGAAATATATATGGCATTTTGATATATCATACATAAGAAATTTTTAGAGAAAAAGGGTTTGAAGCTAAGTCCATAACTTTCTAAATGTATGATTTGGGACAATCTACTTAACAATTTAGTGACTTAATTCTCTCATGCATGAAGAAAGAAGGCCAGTTCTCACTTCACTTGGCTGATGTGAGATGTAAATGAAAGGGCAAATGTAGAAAGTGCTCAAGTGATTTTACTGTGCTATTTTCCCTGAAACTACACATCTATTCATATGTAGCATCGGAATCCAGCTGTGATTTGAAGCTTATAGATGTAATTACATACAGTGATTCATGGTGTCCAATACTAGGTCTACATAATGTATGCTCAGATGAAACAATAACCAATTATCAGGAAGAATGAGACAAACTAAAAAGATATGATCCCGCTCTGTACTGTTTTCATGGTGGGAAAAAGAAATCCAATCTTTCTTTGGAGTCGGGGTAGAGCATCCACATGAGAAGAACTGACTTGTCATTATTCGGTTCCAGTCATTTGGATTTTCTCTTCCATTTGTGAACTTGAGTTGTTTAAGGATATAGGGTAACTAGATTAGAGGGTGGTGGGTTTTTTTTTTTTTTGGTACTGGGGATGAGCCCAGGGGCATTCTACCTTTGATCTACCTCCCCAGCCCTTTTTATTTTTTATTTTGAAACAGGGTCTCACTAAGTTGTTGAGGATCTTGCTAAGTTGCTGAGGCTGGCTTCGAACCTGCAATCTTCCTGTCTCAGCCTCCTAAGTACTGGAATTACAGGTATGCGTCACCACACCCACCTTAAAGAGAGAGAAGTTTCTTTTGCCAAACTGTATAACCAAAAGAAATTTATTTCCCTGAGACAGAGCATTGAGGTGAATAATTGATTTTGGAGAACATATTTTGTTTGAGGTGCCCATGTGACCATGAAAAACCCAAGTGGACATGATTGGAACTGAGGACACAGGTTTGGGCTGATGATACAGATTTTGGGGCTGGGCACAGGTGAAGCACCTCTGGAAGAATGCATAGGATCTGAGAGCAGAAGGCTACGGCACACTCTACAGCACTGGTTTAAAAATAGGGAGAAGAAGGAAGCTTTCAGAAAAGTCTGGGGCTGGGCATGCAACTCAGTGGTAGAGCACTTGCCTAGCATGTGCAAGGGCCCTAGATTCAGTCCCAGTACCATCAAGAAAAGAGAGAAAAGAAAGAAAGAAAGAAAGAAAGAAAGAAAGAAAGAAAGAAAGAAGGAAGGAAGGAAGGAAGGAAGGAAGGAAGGAAGGAAGGAATAGAGAAAGAAAGAAAGAAAGAAAGAAAGAAAGAAAGAAAGAAAGAAAGAAAGAAAGAAAAGAGATAGAGGTAGATAGATGATAGAAAGTAGAGCTTAGGAGAACTAAAGATGCATTATAAATTGAAGAATTGGTGACTCTTGGAAATAAGGGGATTCAGGATACAATTATTGTTATAGGTATTAGGTTTTATTTTTGTAATGTCAGGAGAGAAAATACATTGATGAATGTAGGTAAGGACAAGTGTATACAGCTTGTGGCATCTTAAAACTGAGATGTATAAAATCACACTATTGATTTTGGTTTTGTACTGGGAATTGACAACAGGGATATTCTACCTCTGAACTACACCTCCAGCCACCATTATTATTATTATTATTATTATTATTATTATTATTGTTGTTGTTACTAATTTTGAAACAGGGTTTCACTAAGTTGTTGAGGGTCTTGCTAAATTGGAGAGATTGACTTTGAATATTTAATCCTCCAATTTACCTTCCCAAGTACTGGGATTATAGGTGTGTACCACTGGGCCTGGCTTAAGTGCTTTTTTCCAAACCAGCCTTCTCCTATACTATCCCATCTCAATTAAGGCAACTCTATTCTTCCAGCTTCTACACTGAACATCTGGTGTCATTTTTGACTATTGTTCTTTTCTCACACTTAGCATTTCATTCAACACACTACTTCATCAGCTGTATATCTCTCTTAAATATATTTGGAATTGCATGGCTTCCTACCCTTCAATTTCCCATTTTGATTTTAGCTATTTTCATTTCTTACCTGGATTACTGCAATTTTCTACCTAGGATATATTGCTCAAGGACATGTCCAATACATGGAAAGGCTTCATCTAGGAACAGCAATGCTACTTTCTTTCTCTGTCTCTTTTTTTTAAAGGCAGTACAAGCTTCATTGGGATAAAACCTGTGGAGGACTTCTCCAGGAAAGGTTGGAGCCTATGTCTGCTTACAGACTAGAAGTATACACAGGTTGTTTAAAGAGAGATTCTACAGGGACGGTGTTCCGGTCCACATTCTAACAGCTATAATCTAAAGACTTCACCAGGTAAATTGGGGAAAGATTTGTTTTCTTATGGTTTCAGGTTCAGCCCACATGAAGCTGGGGACCTTGGAACTCAGGGCATGGTGGTGGGTGGTAGAGAGAGGGGAGCACATGGGCTGTGCTCCTCCCATCATGGATGCAGGAAGCAAGAGAGATAGAGGAGGGGGAGGAGGAACCATATATAATCCCTAAGACCACACCCCCAGGGATCTACCCCCACTAGCCACACCCTACTGGCCCATGCCACCACCCAGATAAATCCATTACAATGGATTTATCCACTGCTGGGATTAAAACCCTGGAGACTCAATTAAATCAACTCCAAACATTAATAAATGAGCTCTTTAGGGGACATTTTAAACTAACTATAACATTCTGCCCCTGGCCCCTAAAGAGCTCATGCCCAGCTCAGAATACAAAATACATTTAGTCCTCTCCAGGAGTTCCCAGTCTTAACAGTTCCAGCATCACTGAAAAGTCTCAAATTCCAAAGTCTACTCTGAGATTCAAGGTGAACTCTTGTGAGCCCCTGTAAAGACAATGAAGATCAAAATAAAAAACAAGTTACATGCATCCAATATACAATGGCAAGGAGTAAACATTTGTATTCCCAAAGGGAGAAATAGGGCCATAGAAAGAAGGAATGAGACCAAACAGTAACAGTAACAGTAACGGTGCTTGCTGGCAGGCAAGCATTTGATCTTGCAGCTCCACTTCTGGCTTTACACGTGCCTTTCCAGTCAATTTGCAAATCTATAAAGTTACTCTGTTTTACTTTCCACTCCCAAAATTTGGTGTACAGTTCGCTGAATAAGGACATCAATATCCATAATGCAGTTTGGATATTTTGCTGTTTTGGTATTTTCTCCACCAGTTTATTTAGCCCATCATCTTTAAATTTGGCCTCACCTAAAGTTTCAGGACATGGGCAGAATGCCGATAAGTTCTTTGCCAAAGTGTAGTACATGTGGCCTCTACTCCATTTCCCTCTGGACTCTTCTTTGCCCTCCCAAATCTCCTGAACACAGTCTCTACTGTCCACCTTTCTAGCTACATTCTGGCCCTTCCAATTTCCTCTCACAAACCAGTTCCAGAGAGTCACAGTCCACATGGTCAGATTTAGATATAGCAGCAACCCCACTACCCTGGTACCATTTTCTGTTCTTATAGCTATAATCAAAAAATCTGACCATGTAACTTAGAGGTAAGAAGATTTATTTTCTTATAGTTTTTGGTTCAGTTCATGTGAGGCTGGGGACTGTGGATCTCAGAGCATGGTGGCGGGTGGTAGAGAGAGGGAGAGCACATGGGCTATGCTCCTTACATCATGGAGGCAAAAAGCAAGAGAGAGAGCAGAAAGAGGAGCAATCATATATAATCCCCAAAGCTTCACCCACAGGGATCCACCCTCTCCAGCCACGCCCTACTGGCCCATGCCACAATCCAGATAAATCCATTAAAATACATTTTATCCACTGCTGGGATTACAACCCTCGAGACTCAATTATGTCAATTCCGAACATTAATAAATAAGCTCTTTAGGGGATATTTTATACCTGACTATAACAGGGAAAATTATAGTGAAATATTGCTAACTACTGTTGTTATGGGGTTGTTAAGGAGAGATTCTCCAGGGCATAGGGGAGCAATGGATAACTATTGCCAAAAGGGGTTGCTACAGCAGAATAATGGGGCTTTCCAGTAAGCAGAGGGACACAATAAGGAGCTTTCTTTCTTTCTCTTTCTTTCTTTCTTTTCTGCTTCCTTCAGAACAGGGGATATTTAGGTCAGCAGGGTTGGGTAGCCTTTGGTTTCTGTACTTTCTGAGGAGGAGGACAGTGTTTACATGCCTTTGGGTGTCAGCTTTGATGACGGAGTCAAGCCTTTGTGAGACAAAAGTGAGAGAGTAATTTTAAAATTCAAGGGGCAAAGGCTATGAAGATGAGAATGAGGAGGGGCTCATAATGGGAGCAATTCAAGGTTCCCAGTTCTGGACATGTGGTCAGTGTCCCCTGAAACCAATTGATTACTCCTGGAATTGGGCTGCTTTTTCTCTTTGGGCAGCATCCCAAACTATTCTGGATGGGCTGACATAGAAACAGCACTCCTCCTCTAGAAATAAGCAGAGTCCTCCCTCCCATTTTGGGTAATGAGAAGATCTAATCCTTGTTAGTCAATGGTGGAGAAAACGTTGGATTGATGGGAAGTAAGACGCACACTTCATACAGGGCATTCAAGGAAGTACATTGTACACAAAAAGGGGAACCAAAGTCAAGAGATATCTAGTTCAATTATGTGGCGGTCTTTCAAATTACTTTATGGGTATGACTCTTTTTAGCCCATAATAACACACATAGTCTTGTTTATACTTTTCTGCAGGGTATTAACGATCAAGTAGGTAGCTCTAATTTGGGCAAACAAAACATTTTATAAAATTATTTTACTGTTATTATCAGTCGAGGCTCCTCAGAGTTACTCTTAGGGACTTTGAGAGGCTGCTCCTCTACCAGCTGTGCCATCTGCCAGCATGAGTCATGATCTTGCTGACCACGTGGCTTTCCTTGAAGCATTGGGGGTTTCCCTCTTCAATGAGCCTTCATTTTACAGAATATGCACTGGTGGCCCTTAGTCTCTGGGATCTTCACAATCTCCCTGATCAGGGGGTGTGGTGACTTACCAGAATTACAGAACTCTTAGGAGTCCCATCAATTGCCTGTGCCATAGTTGACCTTGTAGGGCAAAAGCCAAAATATTGGCTGTTCTATCCTTAGCTCTTTTATTTCCTGATTGCCCTTCAAGTCCCAGTTGTTGATCATGCTGAAGGTCAGTTTCACCAGACCTTTTTAATGAATTTGGGTCAATATCTGTTTTCCAGGTACTTGCTATTAAAACACTGTTTAGGTTATTCTGTTAGAAGCTGTACGTCTGTAATGTTAATAGACATATTTACAAAGATATAAAAGGAAAATGCAAAATAAAATTATTACAGACCAGACAAATCCAGTTTGTATAATAGTTTTGATAATATTTGATGATATAAACAAATCCCCATTTAAATTTGACTTGTTTATATGTATATAGTTATTAATGCTCAGTTTTTAATCAAAGGGGCATGGTTTGTAATGAGAGGTGTTTGATCACCTCTAATTATCTTTGCTCAAAGATGGTCATGATACAATTTAGTAACACACAAATATAAACCTGAAAAAGGCTATACTATTAAAAATTTTTGTTTAGAGGATATCATCTTGGTAAAATATTTTCTTAAGCTTTGAATTTCAGAAGATACTTGGGAAGCACAAATATATTTACCACATAAGAAGCCAGTAATAATTACTATCACAGTTGCACAAAGGTTAAAATATATTAAATTAGCACTTACTTTTGGAGTGAAATTAAGAGTCCATGGCTCAGTAAGATAACTATAATTACATGTCTATATAGGTTAACAGCATTGACAAAAATTAAAGAATAGCTCTGACCTTTTATAAGTTTAGAGAACAGTGTTAATAATCAGAAACAGGCTTATTATCTGATGGGCAATTGTATTTCTCTTATACAATAATAAAACACTCAGTCAAAGCAAACATGTAAACTAGGTCTTAAATGACAGGGATTTTTGAATGGTAGTAAACATATATATGGTGGAAGTTTCAATAACTTCATTAATCATGTTATATGATTAAGGTTTAGATACAATGCACATGCCATAAAGAGATCACTTATTGGTAGCATATTTAGCCCTCAGATGTATACATAGCTACAGTCACAGATATATAGGGTGTCAAAAATATATAGCAATCCAAAGTAATAGTTGTTCATTTATCCTGAGTTACAACATGGCCATTTAATAGGCTGTAAAACACAGACATTTAAATCCTGTTTCTGCTAAGATGCAGCTTGCTAAATGACAGTAAACACAACAGATTATCTTGATAAGACACAATCTTTTTTAAAGCTAGTTATTAGTAAATATTAAGAGCAGAAAACCATATTGTTTTAAAAATAAAGAGCATAAAGAGTTATCTTAATAAAATGCAACATTCTTTTTTAGCCTAGTTTTTGTAAAATTTTACCAGGAAGCAGATCAGTATCTTCAGGGAAACTAATTGTTTTAGACATAGAATCAATGATTTTTTTAATAGAAAAACCCTTTAAATAATTATAAATATCCTTTTATTTATTGAGTTTTTTTTTCTGTCTTTTTTGGGCTCTGGTGGTGTGGCAAACTTTCATCTGTCAGTGTGGCCAGAAGGCTGCATATGATTTACCTTTCTGGCATAGTTTTGGATTTTCCCTTAGCACAAACGTTAGACACTTTACTCTTCCTATAAAACAGATCCAGGTACAAGATAGTATTATTGTTTACATTTCCATCTGGTGGCCATTCTCTCTGTTCTTTAAACAAACTCGGGCACCTTGAAAAAGACTAGGCATTTTTTTCTTTTGAGTGTCTGGGGGTCAACAGAGCCCCAGTTCTGGAAGATAACAATCTAAGAAGGTGCTAGTAACCTTGGCAGATGGGGAGTTTACCATCTGAAAGACAGAGAAGAAAAACATTCTTTTAACTCCTCTCATTGTCTGACTGGCCTGTTCAGGTCCATGTTTGGGTACTGTATCTGATTTAGGTCCGTGCATGGCCATGGGCAGAAGGAGTTTAGTGGATGTATCCATGGATAACAGTGAGACAGAGAGTTAGCACCTGTTTTTGACCATAGGTCGCAGCTGCCTGCCTATGGCTTCCCTTTGTCTCCCAGAGGAAGTGTCCCTAGTCTGTGTTCAGCTTTTCCAGGAAGATGGCCAATATTGGTCTGAACATTGTCTTTAAACTTTAAGGGTGCTAAGGTAAAAGAATGGGTAGTTACATACAAAATTGTACATTGACTTCAATATTGATTTTCAGCAACTTATGTTGTCTTTAGTAAAGACCCCAAAACAAAGCCATTCCACTATATTTTTCCTATATATATCAAAAATTTAGAAGCCCATTTAATAGACCCATATGTTACTGTAGATTTTAAGCCAAGGGCATTTTAAAGCATTAATTACATTTTGTATTTACCCAATTTAATTTAATAATCAAGTCATAGATTGCTCCTGAAAAATCACAGTGTCAGATAAACATCATTAGTGTCTGAAAATACTTTCATGCCACAGAGAAAAACTTCAGAAGCAATGAACATTGTACTTGAAAACATCCTACAGAGTCAAACATAATCTTGATTGACTATTTACCTAGAAAAAAGGCATGTATTAATAATTTTAAGTGCATTTTTTCTTTAATCTCATGGACTAATCTTAAATTTACTCAGTTGTCAGATTTATTTAAGTCAGGTGAACTAAGGCATTTGTTTTTATGTTTTTTTTTAAATTGTATGAGTGTATGACATTTTTTAATATGCCATTTTCTGGTACCATGCAGACAATAGGCAATACACTAATGGGTACAGACATACATAAAAATAGACATCAAATAAATATCTTATGTATTTCATTTGCCAGGAATTATATTCCACAGATAAGGAACAAGAGAGTTACAAATACTTACTAAACATAGTGCCAGGATGTCTGGGACAGGATTCACCAGTCACATTTGGCACTAAATTAACTAATTTAGGTGACCACTTGTCACCATGAGGAAGATGCTTTATCAGACATCACCACTGTTTATTCATCAGTGGGTGGGGAGACCCCCAAATACTTTTATCTTTGATCATTTTCTTTCCTATTTATAGAACAAGCCTCCACTTGCTAATTTACATTAGGGCTAAGCCAGGTAACAAAAAACTAGTTTCCACTTTTTCTCTAAGTCCTCTGCCTTAATTTACAGTTTTATAATAACAATGATACAAAACCTCAGTGAGATTCTTAAAGAGAATCCCAGAACATTCTTAGATAAAACAAAGTTAGGTAGATAACAAAACACATCTTAAATACAGCAATTGCTGCTCCACTAACGTGGAGCTTTTTTTCCTTAAACAGGATCATTAGGTATTTATCTCAATTAAGACAAATGGTCACACAAGGAGGCTACAGATACTTAAAATGACAAGACTGCTCTCCCTTTTTTCAAATATTGAGTATGAGTAATAGAAAAATAAACGTGTAAATCAAAATGTTTTAGTTAAGAGAAAGTACTGACAATGTTCCCTTGCTGACATTAACTGCACAGGATAGACTGGTTTTGCTAGGCAATTAAGACATGAAATTATAGACACTTCATGTTTACAGAAAAAGCTTTAGAGAGCTAAAAGATTGGCCTTTAGGATGTATTGGGTCTAAATAAGTGGTGCGTAGCCAAGGTAGTTTCCTGGACCGTTACATCAAGGTTGGCTCCCTTCAACATGTGTCTCGGATGGACCCCGCAGTTGACGCAGTGTGGGATGCTCAAAATGCTGGGAGACCAATCTCTCATGTGCATTTTTCCAGACAAGCAAAATATGTTCACTCTGATGGGGTATGTTAGCCTAAAGGGTGTGTTCTATCTTTGGTACTTTTATGAACAAGCGCTCATCTTCTGAGGGATAGTGGGCCTAGGCCAGAAAAAGGAGAAAGAGAAAGAAAACCCTCCTTTAACTTCCATGGCTAGCAGCTGGCTTTAAAAGCAACACTGTTTTCCTTAGTCTCAAAAGGGGTTGGGGAGAAGTCTCCTACATTCTAAACATGGTTTATGCAATGAAACCCAACAGACAGCTAAGAAGCACATGAGAAGTCCTGCGGCAGAGAATGGGAGAAGAAAAGGGAAAGGGGGCCACAAGTTCCTGGGCAGCTTTTGAGTTTAAAGATGAAGAGAGCATGGGGGACTCATTTAAGAGGAGGATTTGATGGGGGATCAGGGTTGACAGAGAGGGGATGGGGACTTCTGACCATCTGCTGTCGCAGTGCTGAAAAGTTTAGAGATTGCGCTGAATTTGCAAATGGAAAATGTCATTTTCTGCCCATTGACTGTCGTTGTCTAGTTTGTACTGAGACTAAATTTTATTGCAGAAGGATATTAATAGGTTTGGGGTGAACGACTGGCGCGAGACCAAGGGCGCTAAGGTCGCGAAGGAGACAACCGAATGGGGTGTCCCATGGAAGCCTGGAGGGAGAGTTTCCAATTGGGCAGTGGTCTTGGGGGGAGTGGGCATGGGAGTCAGTTTGTGGGAGAGTCCTCAACCCTTGGAGAATTTGCAAATTGGTTGGACAGAGGGTCTGGAACCTTGGAGAACTGCGGGAAGGCCTTACTCCTTTGGAAGGGGAGGTCCATATCTGATTCCTGAGAGGGTTCCAAACCCTCAGAGGTCAAATCAGAGGGGTGGGGCATCTCTCAACCATCTGAAAAACTCTGAATAGGAGTACCAAACAGTCTCTGGGCATCCTCAAGAAATTGAGGGTTCCACAATCGTGGATTGCTATGGGGGTTGCTCCCACCCAGCACTGGGATTTTTGGTGATCCCTTCTGAAGCAGTATATGGGGGGGGGACTAGACTGGGTAAGAGAACCTAAATGGGAGGAAACAATATGGACTTACCCTGAGATGATGAACTGCCAGTGATTGATATGAGACAGCAGCAATTCAGATGGTCACTGCCAGAGCTGTGAGGAAGGAGAGGGACAGAGGGGAAAGAAGGGGAGGGTGGAGAATGGGAGCAAGGATCCAGAGTCCCTCGGGGTCAGGGAGTTAGCCCTGGGCGAGCTGCCACTGCCCACTGCTTCCCAGGTTGCAAGAAGGAAGTTACCTGATGACTCCTCACTGCCAATCCCAGGTTTGGGCACCAACATGAAAGGTTCAGGCGTTATTGGGATAAAACTTGCAGAGGAGGTCTCCAGGAAATGTTGGAGCCCCACAATGTTTCTTTCAAGTGTATAAGAACCTCTCCAAATTTCATATAGATTTAGTTAGTTGCTTTATAAAACACTAGTACCAATTTTGAAAGCCACACACATTGCCTCCCAATTGCTAGTATTATAATACGCTTCTTATAATGGTGTTTAAATGTGTTCACCCTCATCCCAATGCTCCATACATTGCATCCACCCTTCAAGAAGCTTCCCCATCCTGTCTTGCTTTTAGTCTCATCCTGTTTTCTCTGCCTTTCCTTAAGCCTCCATAGTAAACTTTATAACATTATTATTTATTTATTTATTTATTTATTTGCAGTACTGGGGATTGAACCCAAGGGCTTCTACCTCCTGGATATACCCCCAGCCCTATTGTTTTATTATTTACTTTGAAACAGGGTCTCACTAAGTTGCAGAGGGCCTCACTAAGTAGTTGACGCTGGCCATGAACCTGCGATCCTCCTGTCTCAGCCTCCCAAGTACTGGGATAACAAGTGTGCACCACCACGCCCGGCCAACTTTATAACTTTAGTTTCTAGACTCCAAATACAGTTCTCATAGAACAAAGACTTACCTGGGGCTCAGTGACAAATCTGAGTACAGACCACAACTGTTACAAGATATGTTATTTCTAAAGTCAGTATTTTCTCTACATAAGTTGCATTTTTTTTTAGTATAGACCAACCTCATGTGTGATAAGAATTAAGGCCAACTCCATCTCCAAATGCCAGTCAATAATTTTTCATCTGAATTGAAACAGAATGACTTATGGAGGGAAAGGACACAAATGTAATTGAATATTGATAACGTTTAATAACAACTTGATTACAGTTGTGTCATAAACACATTGATCAAGTGAGGACAGATAAAAACAAGTTTAAAAAAAGAGTATGTATTTTTGCATTCACACTTTTATACTTTCCATTACAATAATTTTACAGACCAATACTTATTTCCCACAATCATAAATTTAAATAACTGCAAAATATTTAATCTAGTGTATATATTACTGTGTGTGAAGTAATGTTGCTCTTATTGACTATTTAGTTTGTATTAATGTAGCCAATATAAATTATTCTTTTATGACCAATTTTATGTTTATTGGATTACTAGAAAAGCTTATTAAACATTCATTGTGTAAAGTAAAATATGATCGGAAATCATTGCTTCAAATACATTTACATGTTTTCATCTCCTTTCATTGAACAGTGGATTGCAGAACAGTCAGTTCTTAGATGAGGGGGCAACGCCTGTTTCCTCATCTCCATGCTGCCGGCTCTGACTTTAAAGGTGATAGATTTCATTCGGAGAACAAGTTATGGCAACATAAAGGAATTTTGACACATAGCTGATGAATTCTGTTTTTCTTAGGTTGGACAAAGTGATTTATAGAGTCAAAGGACATCAGCAAACAGCTGGATCTGAGAGCTGCTTCAATTTATAAATAATTTGACTGTGTGTTACATTTTTGTGGTTGTATCCAAACAAAATGAAAAAATGAAGAAATAAATACTTGAAACTCTCACATCAAACATCTCAGATCTCTCCCAATGTTAATTATGATGATGTGGTGGGGCGAAGGGGGCTCAAAGGACATTTTGATCTCATGACCTGTGGCATCTCATTAAGAGCACTTTCTGCCTGGTGTGGTGGCACATGCCTAAAATACCAGTACTTGAGAGGATGAGACAGGAGGATTGCAGGTTCAAGGCCAGCCTCAGCAATTTAGTGATAACCTGTTTCAAAATAAAAAATAAAATAGGGTTGGGGGTGTAGCTTGGAGGAAGAATGCCCTTGTGTTCAATCCCCAGAACCATAAAAATAAAAAAGAGCACTTTCTATGGAGCTGATTCCATGATATGTAAAAGCTGTGTTACTGTGAACATGCTGTTTAAATTTTTAAGCTTCTGTTTACTCATTTATAAATGGGAGAAATACTCATTTCTAGAGGAGATATTTGAAATATTAATGACTGCTACAACAGAGATACTGGATCCTCATACGGAATGATGGTTTTAGCCCTTAACAGGTAACTGGAGCCCCCTAATAGGCCAAATAATCTCTTATTTATTAGATTGTGGAAAGCTCTGAAGAATGTCGATGAGCATGCACAGTTGAGAAAGTTGGATGGGAAAAGAACCAAAATATTTAGAAAGTAACTATTTACTACTTGTAATGGAAGCAATTCAGTATTTTAACAACTGGTAGGTCCACTCTAGTGGCTGATCATCAACCCTTCTTAAGAATATTGTCATGAGCATCAAATGAGCCAATGCATTTAAAGCATTTTATGTTATGTTTGTATGATAGTAAGAATTTGATAAATGTTAATAGTAGTGTTGGAAAATTTAACCAATTTCACTATCATACATCATAATAAATAAACTACCATGAAACAAATACTTCTTGTAAAGAAAAAAATGCTTGAAAAAATTTGTCTTCATTTTTGAGGGTAAATTTGGAGCTGAGGGAGGACAGTTGTAATTGGAATAGTGTAACTTAGCCCCTAGGTCTGTGTGTTGGTCACTTAAGCTGGGCTCAGGGAGGTTCTTTTGGTCTAATGTGGCCTGGCTTCCATAGCTGTGGCTTGGATAGTTTTTTGAACATCAAGATGGCCTTGACTAGGATAAGTCAGGTGTCTCTCTGTGGCTCTCATTTTCCAGCAGACTTGCTCACATATATACTCATGGTGACCCTAGAGAGCAAGCAGGAAAGCAGACATACACATTATATGTGTTTGGGTTCGAAACGTATACATCAATTCCAGTGCATTCTACTAACTGAGGTGAAGCACAAGAATGGCAGGTTCAAATAATAAGGAAAACAGCCTGTGTCTTTGGTGATAGGAACTAATGAGTGGCAAAAAGCATGGATCCAGGTAGGGGTGAAAAATTTGGGCCATTTCTGCAATCAATATACCTACCATAGCATTATGGCTTCACTACACTCATTGGCAAATTCCAGCAGATGAAGCGTGAGTTCATTGCTGTCCCTTGTCTTGCTTTCTTTGTCATGTGCATGCCTCCCAAGACTAAGTGGTGGTCACTTTCTTGAAAAATTATTTTTTTCTTAGTTTTTGGTAAGCCTGGGACAAATTTTTACTTCTTCCAGAGGTTCTGTGTTTGCTTGTTAGGTACCTGGAGACACTACCCTCTGAAAACCACCTCAACCATAACCAAATTTGATGATTCTTGGCCCAGTCAGATGGTGCACATAAGCTACTCATGCAACATGCAGGCAGCTGGTGTGTGGCTGCAACTTCTCAGGGATAATAGCTTTTCTCTCTTCTTTTCTTTTCTTTTTTCTTTTCTTTTCTTTTCTTTTCTTTTCTTTTCTTTTCTTTTCTTTTTTCTTTTCTTCCTTGCTTTTTTCAGCATCATGGCTACCTTATCTATATTAGCCTGCAGAAGTATTATTTATTTATTTATTTTTAACTTTTTATACTGGGGATTGAATGCATGGGTATTCTACCTCCATGCTATTACATCCCCAGCCCTCCTTGTTTTTTATTTTGAAATGGGGTCTAAGTTGCCAAGTCTGGTCTTGAACTGTCCCACCACACCTGTCTGCATAAGTATTATTTAAGTTGGGTTTGTCTTTATCCTGAGAGTGAAGTATTTGGGGAACACAGTAAATCTGTTTACTTAGTTGTTTTTCATATTATATACTTCACAGTTTCAGGGGCCATACTCTACACTGCAGGGTATCAGAATACATGAACACTTCCTGTGTCCCCCCACACACATCTGGGGAGTTGCAGTACAATATGACAACATACTTCATGGCTCTGGTCTCAGCTTAACATGGGAAATGCAGCCATGTGACTTTCTTCATTTAACAGTGACTGTGCCTGAAAACCTGTCATCACTCAGTAAATCAGACAACATTATTTGCAAATTACTTTGAAGTATCTTTGACACTCCAGTAGTCTGGTTATACACCCAAGTTGAAACATTTCTCCAGTATTTGGTCTAATAGTTTCTGCACTATCTTTCCAGATCTTCAAAGCCTTTGTGATAATTGAACGTGTTTTATCAGGTATATTTAATTGTATTTGGTGAGAGAATCAATTTATGTAACTGATGCCCTTTGATCTATTCTTTTAAAGATCACTCTTGACACCTCTGTGAGGATGAGAGAGGGTCAAGGGTGGAAACAGGAAGACAAGCAGAGCCTTCCACAACAAATCAAGCACTAGCCTAGATCAAGGCAGGAGGGGTGCAGGTGGGGATAGCTGATTTCTTATTGAGACAAGTTCAGTAAAATGCTTCTGTGAATTTTGCATATCCTAGTGAGTATCTGAATGATATTTTTGTACCTTCAAGGTTGCAGACCTGGGCTAATGCTTGATCTATGCCACCAGATGAAAGATAAATTCTTTGTGGTGCACTCAGGCATATCTGAATACAAATTGCCTTCCGTATCAGGTGTGATTAGCGTTGTGTCTACATGTTTTAGAGCGTTATTTATAGGATGAAAAGTGATGAATGAAATAGTGCATTTTGTTCCATCATGTTAAATCAACAGAGTTGTAATGTAATCAAACTAGTTTGGTTGACAAAGATATAAACTTATAAGGAAATCAGTTCAGCGTATAACTCAGAGGTAGAAAGACCCTGGATTCAATCCCCAGTAGAAAAAAAAAGAGGTATCGGTCTAATGGAATTGGTTTTTCCTTTTGTTTATACATTTCTTTTGTGGTACTGGGGATTGAACTCAGGGACATTCTACCTCCGATCTACACCCCCAGCCCTATTTTTAATTATTTATTTTGAAACAGGGTCTCACTAAGTTGTGGAGGCCTCACTAAGTAGATGAGGCTGGCCACAAACCTGCGATCCTCCTGTCTCAGCCTCCCAAGTACTGGGATTACAAGCGTGCACCACCATGCCCGGCTCTGTTTATACATTTATAAATATGCTCTTACAATATGCTCAGATGAAGAACTCAGATTGCTGATTCTACCACTGTAAATACTACCAGTGTTCCTAGGAATGCCCTCGTTTACCTGGTCTGTCAATTCCAGTCCTAGAAATCTGGATGAAACTGATTGATACACAACTATTCACATATTGTATGCACAATGTAATTAGCAGGGGGCAATAGGACGTTTAACATTTGAAATTAAAGCATAACCAATTTTGTATTTTTGCCTTTGGCTATTTATTACATCAAACCATTCGAGTTACTATGCCATAACCATGTTTCAAAGGTGCTTTATCATATTTTAATTATGGAATTAAGTAATGGAAAACCACTCCATAGAGTTAATGTACCAACCCTCCAATTATCCCTCATTTGAATAACAAGAAATGTAGTTTCTGAATGACCTGAATGAGTTCACTGCTAATTCAGGCAGGAATAGAGGTAGAACCCAGTCTCCTAATTTCCCAGTGAATTAGCCCTGCTACTGAGTCAAACCACAGGGAACTGATGCCAGAGTAGTTTTGGGAGAATATATGAAAAGGGATAAAATAGGAAGCAGCTGGGCATGGTGGTACACACCTGCAGTTCCAGTACTTGGGAGGCTGAGATAGGACGATTGCAGGTTCGAAGCCAGCCTCAGCAACTTAGTGAGATCTTGTTTCCAAATAAATAAAATAGAGCTGGGAGTATAGCTCACAAGTAGAATGTCCCTGGGTTCAATTCTCAGCACCAAATAAATACATTAATAAAATAAAAAAAGGGCTTCAGTCAAATGAAAGAAACCAGAAGAACAGTAGAAGGGGTTCGGGGACAGAGATGGGGAAGGGAATAAAACAAGGATTGATGAAGGGAACAGTTAAAATAAGGTAACATCCATACAAGAAAATTTCACTACCAATCTCACTAACATGTATGGGGAGGGGATGGAGGCAGGTGTACAAAGGGTAATACACCATGTGTGCATATATGTTTGTATCATTTTGAATCTCACTATGATGTATAATTATACGGCACCAATAAAAGTATAAAATAATAAAAGATAAAAAGGGCTGGGGTTGTAGCTCAGAAGTAGAATGACCCTGGGTTCATTGTCAATTTTCTAAAGGTTTATCTCACCAATTGAGAATTTTCTCTTTTTGTTTTTTAAATAGGTAAATATCTCTAAAATATTTGAAGTTCACCTTAAGAATCATTCACCATCTTAGGCTGCACAGTGACAGTCGTTTTAAATGCATTATTTCCCGATTCAGACCTCATCTTCAAGGGCTCTCAAGTCATGTGATCAAGAACACTTGACCTCCCCTGTGACCTGGTCCAGCTTCCTCAAAAGGCTCTTTTAGGCCACAGAGCAGATGGTCTTTCTGACCTGTTGACCATCCCCATCTGTTTGAGTGAATAAAATTCCCAGCCATGAGCAATTAGAGGCCATATTAATACCCTGGCAGGGACTGTCAAAGATGAGTGGGTGGTCTACTGGCTGGGTGTGAGCAAATGTCAATTTCAGTGAAGTCCATAAGTCAGACATTCCCACACCAACAGAGGCATTCAGGGAACTATAGCTTTAAGTGGTGTTGAAAGAGGGTTTTTTGTTTTGTTTTGTTTTGTTTTTCACTTACAAAATTTATCCTGGGCCAGGCATGGTGGTGCACACCTGCAATCCCACTGCTCTGGAAGCTGAGACACTTGCGGTTGGAAGCCAGCCTCAGCAATTTAGTGAGCTCCTAGGCAACTTAGTGAGACACTCTGTTTCAAAATAAAAAGTAAAGTAGGACTGGGATGTAGCTCAGCAGTAGAATGCCCTGAGTTCAATCCCTAATATCACACACACACACACACACACACACACACACACACACTAATAATAATAATAATAATAATAATAAATAATAATAATAACAACAACAACTTGGGATATAAAGAGAGGGCTTTGATAAAAACAGCAAAAATGCAGCTCATTTTCTTTCTGTTTTTCTCATTCCTTCTCCACTTCAACTTTATCCTGTGTTTTCATTTGGAATTATGAATTTTCCCTCTGGAAACTAATTTTGTGGAAAGGGTAGATTGTGGAAAAACAACTAACTCTAAAATCCTTTGGTAGATTATTACATGGTGTACAACATCATATTCATTCATTTCCAAAAATATGCTCATTCAAGAGACCTGGGATATGAAAATTTACGTTGATGATTTGATCACTGAGAGGAATTTGGGAGATTTTAATTTTACCCTACATGTATATAGAATTTTACTGTTTTCAAAGAAATCTTGCCTTGCAGTGTCTCATTTAATATTGACGAATATTTATTTCATGTTTTTAAGAACTAATGAGTATGAGGATAATGGAACCCAGAGAAGTCATCTCAGCATGGTCCTAATATTTGATTTTATTCCTTAAGATTTTCATTCAACCTTCTCAGTTTTCTGCAAAACACACATTGTTACTGTATCCATAAAAGTCAAATTGGACATGTGCAAGAGTAATCTACTTTCTGGGATCATTTTTGCCAAAAAGACTAATTCAATGGAGTCCTTTCCAAACACTCTCGTTGTGATCTGATATTATCTAAGCCAGACACTATCTGCACATTTCACTTCACCGAGGTCTATGTGGGGCAACTTCCCACAAATCCTGTATTAGCAATATCACAATATTTGGCATAAGAAGATGACCAAAATATAAAAGAGGAAAGACTCATGACAAGATCATGTTCAAAACTGGTTTTTGTTTCTGATGCCAAGAGTGGGCATTTGTTGCATTAAAATTAAATTTACCTACCCAACTTCAAGATTATGTAGCTGTTGTAGTCAAGACAGTGCAGTATAGGTAAAATAACAGAAAGATATGTCAATGAAATATAATAGAAATACCCCAAATAGACACACATAAATACGGTCAGCTAATCTTTGATAAACAAGAAAAAGCAATACATTGAGGCAAAGACAGTCTTCTCAATAAATGGTGCTGGAACAACTGGATATTCACATGCAAAAATAAGCACACAAATAAATCAAAGCATATATTTTATGCCCTTCACAAAAGTAATTCATAATGGATCATAGAACAAAATGTAACATGCAAAACTGTAAATCCCTTAGAAGATGACATAGGAGAATATGTAGGTGACCCTGAGTAGGAGGATGAACTTTTAGATAAAACATCAAAGGCATGATATATTAAAGAAAACAATTGATAAGTTGGACTTCATTAAAATTAAAAACTTCTGTTCTGCTAAAAGCACTGTCAAGAAAATGAGAAGACAAGTGAAAAACTGGGGGGAAATGTTTACAGAAGAAAACATCAGAGAAAGGACTATTATTCAAAATACATAAAAAACTCTCAAACTCAACAATAAAAAATAAACAACCTGATTAAAATTAGGCAACTTCCTGCAAACACACTTCATAAAAGATATACAGATGACAAGTAAACATACAGAAGTAGTCAGAATGCCATAATGGATACCTGCCATTAGAGAATTACAAATTAATACTAAAAACCTGCAAAGGATTTTTGATAGTAGCTTTATTTGTAATTGCCAAAATCTGAAGGTCTTTTAGTAAATGTATGGATAATTGGAATGTAGTAATCTGGACAATGGAATTTTATTCTGACCTATGGAGCCACAGAGAAACATAGAGGAATCTCAAATGCATATTACTGAATGAAAACTGTCAATCTGAAAAGAACCTGCATACTGTATTAGCCCAATGATATGACATTTGGGAAAAGCAAAACTATAGAGATAGTAAAACAATCAAAAGTTGCCAGGGGTTGGGAGAGAGGAAGAAAGAGAGAGAGAGAGGAGACAGAGAGAGAGACAAACAACAGGTGAAACACAGACAAATTTTAGGGCTCTGAAAACTATGGCAATATTATGGTGGATACATGTCATTATCCATATGTGCAAATTCATAGAATGTACAACACCAAGTGTGAATCCTAATGTAAAGCATGGACTCTGGGTGATGATGGTATGCCAATTCAAGCTTATCATTTATAACATATGTACCATTCTGGTGTAGGTTGTTGATAGTGAAGAGGCCATACAGAGGTGGGAACAAAAGTTGTTGAGAAATTTCTGTACATTCTATTAAATTTTATAGTGAAGTTAAAATTGCTTAAAAATAGAATCTGCTAAAAATGTTGGCTATTAATGCCTACATCCCCTACCAAAACAAAATAATAGCAAGAAATGTTGGCTGTGTGTGTGTGGTTTTTCTTGTTGTTCTTGTATTACTAGGGATTGAACCCAGATCTCAGGCATGCTAAGCTACCACTACCACTGAGCCACACTATCAGCCTTTTATAATCATACTTTATTTGCTTAGGTTCTCACTAAGTTGCTGAGTCTGTCCTCACACCTATGATCCACTTGTCTCAGCCTTCCAAGTACTGGGATTACAGGCATGTACTACCATGCCTGGCTAATTAGAATTACTTTGAAGAGAATTTTTGAAAATGTGCATTTCCTATGTCTTGGTGACTTCTCTGCTTCATGGATAACCAACACAAATCCCCATGTATTTACTCGAGGACCCCTGCAGCAGGATGCTCATTGCAGTATTGTCTCTGAATTTATTTTAAAAAATCTTAAGCAATTCTTAGGTGTGGGTACATGAAATGCAGTAAATTTATATGAAAGCATATTATGAGTTAAAAGGAACACACTATTTCCTTTATTCCCTTAATAACATTTAAAGGACTGCAAAATTAATGTTGAATTAAAAATCAAAACTTATGAATAATATTTTTATGAATTTAAACATGCATAAGCTATAGTAAGGAGAACTCATATTTACTGAAGTCTTACTATATTCCGGGGGCTCTGCACAAGGCTGTACATATTTTGAATTAATTCTTATCATGTCCTTGTCATGTATGAGAGGAAACTGAGACTTGAAAGTATTAACAGCTAAAAGCGAGACATCTGGGTCTCAAATCCAACTTTGCTTATTTAAATGTATATATCCATGTAATGTATGTAAATGGAGAATAGTATGAATACTCCACTTTGCAGATGAAGAAACAAGTTTAGAGGTTAGGAACGTTTTTAACTTCTAACATCTGGTATTCAAATCAATCATCTTAGTCCTCTAATATTCCTCGAACAATCCCAAGTTGGTCATGAGTGTGTGGACACACATGCTCGCACAAATAAATGTGTAAAATACAAAATTTCTGTGAACACTTCCAGGTGAAAAAGAAGAAATAGAACTGGAATTGGTCATTTCAAGAGACTGTAATGCTAACTCTATTACTGTAGTTGATTTAAAAACAAAAATAAAAATATTATCAAACTTAAACACTAGATGATTAATATATAACAAAGTAATGTATTCAATTTATCTCCTTAAGTAATTAGCACAATTTGTATTCTTATACAAAATGAAGAGGAGCATAAAATATAATATACATCCACTTTTTTCTTTTTTAGAGGTGTATGATATAAATCCTCAAAACAGTTGCTAATTAGCATTCTAGATTTTATAAGTGCTTCTATTTGAGAGTTACCATTGACCTTTTATTTCCTTTGCTGGTATAATGATGAATACATACTTGAAAAACATCAACATATTGCCAGTGGAGCAAAACAAAAAGCAATTGTGTCTTTCAGATAGATATAAACAAAGGAATTCTTAATTTTTCTCTATGCAAATGCAAGCATTAAGAAAATAAAACACCCTTCACATGCACATTGCTAGCAGATCGTGAGACTCGCTCATACATCTGTTACGGTGATCTAAATCAAGCTCCTGCAATATCCCTGTTGTTTTTAATATGTTCTGAACAGTTTTCTCAGAAAGATCAAGTTAGAGCAGCTGCTTATATCTGAGAAATTCAGCCTATGCAATTTAACATTTACTGAGCACCATCTTTGGCGTTAATAAGAATCAAATATGAATACAGCATGACCTTATTTTTTGGAGTTCAAAATCAATTAGAGTGCTGCTCTAAGCATATGCATAATTTGAAGTCAGTCCACTATGGCAGCAGAAGTCAGCACAGAGCTATGAAATTGCTCTGGGGCTACAGAATGCCTAACTTTCTCTTCTCTCATTCCAACTAGGACCTGCAGACCTTCCAAAGTAACTGCCTTTTGAAGGTTGTATATGATCTAAATGATGGAGAAGGAGAGAACATTCTAGACAGAAGGAATCCCCTTGCACATATTTTTGTTGCATTTTAATTCCTACTGTGATTAGTGATAGTAAGACCAATTTGGTAACTACATTCATGGTGCATTTTGTATACATTATCTCTCACCATGACTGTAATTCCTGGCTAACATTTGTTGAATGAATGGCGTATGCGAGAACTGGATAAAGAATTTTATATGCACTAGTTCGTTTAATATTCAAAGGAAAGTGTACATTATTATCTCCATTTTGCAGAAAAGGAAACTGAGGCTAGAACATATTAGCAGCTAAAAGTGACACATCTGGTTTTCAAACCCAAGTCTGCTTATTTGAAGATTGGGCTCTCCTCAGACTAACTATACATTCCATGGAAACTACATAAGACAGCTGAGATTCCTACTCAATGACAGTCTGGTTCCAAAGATGTTTGCCTTTCTCCTTATGACATGACCTTGCCACATTGGCGAGACATGGGGAATACAGGTTTTGCCTGGAAGAGTGCAAGTCCCTCAAACAGATAAACATCCCCTTAAGAATAACCTTAAAAATTTCTGACCTGCATAAAAGGTAAATAGAGTGTTTGATCCCTGGGCACTGGGAATTTCCATATGAATGTCCCATTGGTGCCTAGACATTTATATTTCTCACACTGAATCCTTGAATCCTTCCTCACAATGCTTACAGGGTGCTCCCATCCGTGTTGTCACATGTGCCAGGACCTGGAAGTCTTTTCTGAGTCTTCCCTTTGCTCATTTATTAAAAATATTTTATTGGTGCATGTAATTATACATCATAGTGAGATCCAAAGTGATACAAGCACACATGCACACAGCGCTTGGTGCACTTCCCTCTATATTTTACCATACTTCCCCCTCCTCCCTCCTAGTACATGTTAGTGAGATTGGTAATGATACCTCCATGTATGGACATACATTATTTAAACTCCTTCTTCAGTCCTCTTTATCCCCTCCCCTTCTCCCTCTACCAATCCCCTTCCACTATTCTACTGGTTTCTATCCTCCTTTATCAAAGTCCCTTTTCTGTACTTTCTTTCTAGCTTCCACATATGAGAAAAAACATACAACCCTTGACTTTCTGAGACTGGGTGATCTCACTTAGCATAATTTTCCCTAGTTCCCTGTCTTTTCCTGAAAATGACATAATTGTATTCTTCTTTATGGTTGAGTAAAATTCTATCGTGTGTATATACCACATTTTTTAATCTGTTCACTTAGGACACCTAGGTTGGTTCCATAATTTGGCTATTGTGAATTATTCTGCTATAAAGATGAGTAAGCATATATCACTGTAATATTCTGACTTTATTTTGGAACCAATCTCGGTGTCCATCAACAGATGAAAGGATTACAAAATTAAGGGACATACACACAATGGAATTCCACTCAGCAATAAAGAAGAATAAAATTATGTTACTTGCAGGAAAATGTATGGACCTGAAGAACATCATGTTAAGTGAGATTAGTCAGTCACAGAAAGTGAAGGGTCATACATTTTCTTTCATATGTGGAAGGTAGGGAGTAGTAAGGACACAAAAGGGACTTTAGATGATGGAGGAGAAACCCCAGTGGAGTGAGGGACGTGGCCTAGGGGAGGGTGTGGGGGGAAGAATTAATGAAGGAAACATTTCCATTGATGTTAAGTATATATGTGGAATTATCAATGTCAATCTCAATCTCATGTATGGGTAAGGGGAAGGAGTGGGGAAGGAGCCCGGGGGAAGCTAACCAAGTGCTGTGTGCATATATGTCCCTATAATTCTGAACTACCTTATGATATGAGACTACAATGCACCAATAAATGTATATTAAAATAAAATAAAATAAAATAAAAAATACCCAGAAGTGGTATAGCAGGTCATTTTCTATAGCCATTTGTTGCCCAAATGGTACTGATTTTTTTCTTCTAAATATATATTAAGTTTCTGCCCCGCTGATGTTCGGTTACCACCCTACTGAACCCAATCAAGCCGTTATTGTGTGTCTATGGCCTTCTAATCAGACTACAGCTTCTGTGCATTTCTTCCTCTCATCTGTTATCTACACTCCTGCCAAAGCTGTCTTGATGAAAATGAGCTGACTCTCACTTTTGTGGTTAAAACCTGATTTAACCACATTTTGATTCATCATGTAAATCCTTCATGATCTTCCCTTGGGCTACCTTACGGCATGGCGATGAGGGGTCACAATTCTAGAATCAGACATAAAATACTTCAATCCCTGCTCAGTTACTTGTTTGTTTTGCAACCCAGAACAACGTATCTAACATCTTCGTGTTTACTTCTCACCTCTGAAATGAATGATGATAATGCTACGTATCTCACAGAATCATTGCATGGATTAAATGAACTAATACATGTAAAATACATCAATGTTAGTGGTTACTATTAAGTGTTATCATTATTATTCTTATAATAATATAAGGTTATATTATTATAATCACAACCCTGTGCTTTGGACACCCCATATTCCTTCAAGTGCGTATTCTCCATGAAATATCTTCTCTCTCTTGTATTTGGCAAACTCTTCCTAGTCTTTAGAACCTAGTTTCAATATCCCTGAAGTTAATCCAGGCATGGTTACCCACACCTGTAATCTCAGTACCTGGGAGACTGAGACGGGAGGATTGCAGGTTTAAGATCAGACTCAGCAATTTAGCAAGACTCTCAGCAACCTAGCAAGACCCTGTTTCAAAACAAAAAATAAAAAGGACTGGGGTGTCACTTAAAGGTAGAATGCTTCTGGGTTCAATCCCCAGTACCACAAAAATAATATAACATGATAATACAATAATAATAACAATATATCAATATAATAATAACACTAATAATAATATCATCACCAATGTTTTGATACCTTTCCTGTTTTTCTTATAATTAATAGTTCATAATAGTCAACCCATGCCATAAAATGAATAATTTCTTTTTCAGTGTCCCTACAGCAATGGTTCAGACAGTGATTATAACGTTTATAACACAGTGTTGTAGATATTTGTCAAGTGTCAACAGACTCTACCATTCCCTAACATGGGTTTTATTCTGCTGTTTTCTAGCAGCTAACCTGGTTGGGGGAGGAGTGACATGACCAGAGTTACTCACAAGTGACGGTGGAAGGAGGAGACATGCATGGAAAGGGCAAGCCTAGAGGCAGGGTACCTGACTAAGAGCTTAGTGGGTAATAAAGAAAATGGCCACGAGGCAGTCAATTAAAAGGGAATTCAGGGGTGGAATAGAAAATACATAATAATCAACAGAAGGCACTAGGGAAAAGCTCTATCAAGTATAATGCTTTTTTGCTGTGGTATAAAGAACAACTTGCTTTTATGTTGACAATGTCCCTTTCCCTCTTCACCCCATCTTCTTTCCTCCACTTCTCTTCCTTTCTTTTCCTTGATTCATAAGTCCACACATGTTGATCTCTACAGAAGCCAAAGATCGGAGCATATTGGAATGGCATGATTACAATGATGAATTTAAAGGTATAAAATCAGCATAGGAAATGTAGTAAAGAATATTAAAAAGACAGTGAGGAAGAATTCCTGGGTGCTTGTCCTAATACCAGTGTTTATTAGTTGTGTGACACTTCGGTCTCGGAACCACCAGATGAGGTAGTATAATTGCTATCGTAAGATGCAAACGATAAACGTGCAAATATGCTTGGAAAGTTATAAAGAGCCTACAAATAAGAGGTATCACTTTCCTTATTATCAGAAGGTTGTGACAGGTGTCTACATAATGAGTTCAATTTTGTCTTGCTCCCAGAGAATGTTGTATATCTATGTAGATTGCATTTATTTAATGTGGTTGAAGTTCCTAGCATATTATTCAAACTTCAACGATGTTTGCCAAAACTTAGTAACTTGATTTGTTGCAAAATGACTTTTATTGAAAAATATGTAAGTGCTATATTTCTATTTGAAGGAATTATGCTTATATGTCATCATATAATTTTTCAGTCAAAAAATAAAATAGCCAAGGATCTTTTCTTCATGTTGCTTTTGGCTATTTGTATTGTGACAGAGTGACAAAATCAACAGCCTTGTCAAATTAAGTTAAACCTTAGTCGACACCCAAACCTCACCCCATTGGGTAAAAGATACATGATGCTTTTTAAATAATATATGGAAAGCAAAAGGCAGGGAGGACGTACAAAATGCATTTGATGTTTTTTGACACATTTTGAAAAATATACTTCCTTTGCATCTTATGTATGAAACTTTTTTTCATGCCATTCAATCTAAAATGACATGATGATCTAATATTAAACACCACCAGATGATTAATTATGACAAGGTATCAGGATCATAGTAGCCTGCTATAGAATAATTGCAAAATAAATTGTGATGTCCTTTGCTATGCTAATACGTATACATATTTTTAAGAAAATATGTGTAGTAATTATTAATGGGATTCCAAACTTCTAATGCATAAAAACACTTTTTAAAATCTATGTTCCAACAACTAAAGACATTTTATAGTGGTATTATTGGGTATCATTACTGCTATTGCTATGATAGTGCTAAGAGCCATGCAGGGTGTGAGTTAGCTATCTGCCCTTTCATGGATACTGGAGAAGACACTAGTCTCCTGTTTCAAAGGTGAAGGATGATTTATTACTTATGCCGGTAGCAGTTGCCAGAGCATCAGCATTTCTGTACGAGTTTCATGAAACTCAGATCCTATAAGGTGATGTGAAGAGGCCAGCTGACATCTACACTTAGAATGAGCTGCATTACAGGAGAAGAATCCCGATCTTAGGGAAAGCACATCTTTTCCCCTACACAGAGAGCCTGCCTGTTCTTTGCTGAAGAAGCAAACCTTAAACTTATTTTTCAAAGCTGCAAGCAAACATGCCCTTTGCTCTGGAGGGAAATATTATTTCTACCTTCCGGGTCTCTGCAATATACAGATGCTCCTCAACTTGTGATGGGGTTAGAGCCCAATAAACTCTCATTTAGTTGAAAAACATCATAAGTCAAAAATGCATTTTATACACCTCACCTACAGAACAGCGTAACCTAGCAACATAGTATGCTGTAGAGTATTGGTTGTGTACTCTGCTGACTGTATGGCTGACCCGAAGCTCAGCCCAGCGCCACCCCAGCATTACAAAAGAGGATCCTGCCACATACTGCTAGCCTGGGAGCAGATCAAAATCCGAACTTCCAAGTAAGGTTTCTACTGAATTCCTATCACTTTTGTCCCTTTGTGAAGTTGTATACAAGACATGCAGAAACACTAAACAACCCTAGAGAATTATTGTCTCCCAAGAGAAAGACAGTACCCTATGAACTCTGTAGCTAATCTTGCCTGGATTTGAATATTGTCCCTACCAGTTAGTCACTTCACAGACTTGGGCAATTTTCTTATCACAGCTGCTCATTGATAGGTGGGGATGATAACAATCCCTACCATGAAGAGTTATTGTGAAGATTATTAAGTTAATGCACGAAAAGCCTTTAGAATGGTGTTTATGCTGTAAGCATTAAACACATAATTGCTCATTACAGTCAAGTTATATTATAAATAAATGTTTGCTCTCTTATTTTAAACCACTGCTAAGGTATTACAAAAATATATTAAAAGATGATGCCAGCTTTTCATTTTCAGTTAAAATATTCATGCATTTTTAATATTAGATGTTTAACATTTAAGAGTAAAAAAATACACATTTTGTATTTCTTTGATAGATTGATAACATCTATATTTCTATGTTCCTGTGATAATTCCTGTACATATATTATTTCATCTCTTCTTCAAAGAAAACATTGAGTGGATGGCACCAGCCTGATCAGGGGTACTGATGTTTAACCCAGTTCTGCATGTCTCCTTAATCCATGGACCTTTGTCTATTAGATATAAAATGCTCTGCTAAAGTGATGTATCTGAGCATTTGAACACAACCCACAAACAATGACTGTGATGATAGTCATCTGGTGTTGTACTATTACAAAACACTTCATTCTATCATCTCTTTGTATACATTCCCCTGATGCGATGTCGAAGAGCCAATCTTCAGAGATAGTTAAGTGCCTAGCACAGTGTTACATATCCTACTCATACTTTTATTATTTATACTTTTTAAATTATCCTAATGTCATTCACATATCCTAATTATACTTTTTTTCGCAGGTGGTGCATTCTGTCTTGCTGTTTTCATCTACCTAATCCTGGGAGCAAAATGTCATAGCTTGATATACTGGAAAAGTTGCCCTCTCTAAACGAAATACCCTCTGGCCTACAGAGTGGGGACGTCACTCTCAAGAATTGCTCCAGTAACCCAGATATAGATTATCCAGTTCTTGTTGAAGAGAATTTCCTTTCTCCAGAACACTACAAGTGTCTTAACTTGGGCAAGCTCTGACACCTGACCTATGAGCATCAGCAACACACATGGTATAGAAGAGGAAGAGGTCAGGGTTAGCTAAGGGAGAAGTCCTGGGAAACTCACTTTCCTCAACGTGAACTGGTAAAACAGCTCTTCTACTGCAGCGTTCACACAGGCACTTTGACTTCTCCATGTGAGATCAGGAGCAAGAACCCAGGGATAGGTGTGGAAAATGAGACTAAATTTCACTATCAAGTCCTAAATTACAGCCAACCTTTCACTCTCAAAAAAAGAAAAAGACAAAGAAAACAAAAGTAATGCTATTTTGAGGTAGACCTGTGGCAAATATTTATATAGGAAAGTTGGATTAAAGTGTGGCAGCTCAGGAAACGTCTGGGGTTTTGTAATACCCTGCATTTTCAATACCTGGAATAATGAGTGGCAGGATCTAATCTTTTGGCAGAAGGAAATAAGAGAAAAGACGTCAGGGTCCCAGAAACGAAGAATAGGATTTTTTTTTTTTTTTGCGGTACTAGGTATTGAACCCAGGGGCATTCTAAATCCAATCTACGCCCCCAGTCCTATTTTTTGTTCTTTATTTTGAAACAGGGTCTCACTAAGTTGCAGAGGGCCTCACTAAGTAGCTGAGGCTGACTGTGAACCCGGATCCTCCGGTCTCAGCCTCCCAAGTACTGGGATTTAGAAGCGTGTGCCACCACAGCCGGTTTAGGAATGGGATTTTTTAAAAAGCATTCTCCAGTTGTAATAGGTGAAGTTCTAGGCTGGGAAACCCAAGAAAAGCTAAATAATAGAAAGGAAGTTGATACTGTCCAGAGAGAGAGAGGATGTGGCTCAGTAGATATATAGGTGTGCAGAGTTCTTTGGCTGCAAGACTCAGTCTAGATCATATTCACCTGTGCCCAAGATAAGCCTCCAACAGAAGTACATAAAGCTCCTCCATGAGGAAATTCTCAAGGCAGTAGATCTTGAGACTGTATTAGAATGGGAAGTCCCAATAGATCTTAAGATTGGGTAATGAAATGAGTAGCCTGAAGTTTGATCTATAGGAAACCAGTATGTTGGCTAGAAAGACATGGTTTTGCTTCAAATGTTAAAGAGAGAGCAATATGCAAAACAAATGGAAGAGCAAAGCAGATGCTCTAAGCTACAGAACATATTAGCTTAGAGACCTTGTACCAGAAGCATTAAGGAGGGACCAATCAGAAAGAAATAGTTTGAGATATTCAGAAGCATAAGGTCATTAGTAAAAAAAATCTAGTGTTTTCCCTTCATGTGGTGTATGACATGGGCATGGGGGTGGGTCAGAGATAAGAATGTCTTTTGGCCCCATGAGATATATTTTGGGCAATAAAATTTATTCTATATCCTTCCAATTGGGGGTATAAGCTAGCAATATACTGCCCACTCTGGAGAGGATTGGCTTATAAACTGGAAAGACTAAGACTGCTCATAGATTGCCATACACAGGGATTCTGGACAGGTAAAGAAAGCAAAGAATTACAGCACCTTCTCTGGCAGTAAAAAGATATGACATAAAAATAGTTCCTACTCATGACAAGGCCTTAAAGTCCTCGCAGTAAAGTAATTTGTGTCCAGCTCATTAAAAGCAAGCAAAGAAGAAGATTTTGATTTTCACCTTAGTGATTAAGAAAGTTTAGAACAAACATAATCAATTTTTCACCTCTCAGAGTCAAGAGACATAGCTGAACTTTGTCAAGAAACAAAAGTAGTGAAGGTATTCTTTAATTAGAATTTTTCAACACAGACACTATTAGAGACGTACATGTGTGTGTGTGTGTGTGTGTGTGTGTGTGTGTGTGTGTGCATATATTGATTTTTTTTCTGGCACCTGTTGAGTCAGAATCACTGCCAGTGTTTTCAGACTTATGAGAACCCCCTAAATAGGAATTGAACTTAAGGGTACAGAGTCCAAGTTGAGTTGTTATAATGAGATACTGGTATAATGTGTTCCCATGTAGAACACAATTGTTTTGCATTTATCACCCATTTATTTCTCACGTGCCAGCAGTCCCATCGCAGCTGGTCTGGAGCCCAACCAGAAGATGACAGGCGTGCGGCTGAGGTCACCCATGCAGACGCACGATGCCTGTGTGCACCATCAAACAGCTGTGCTCTCACCTCCTGTAGAGTCTCCACATACTGACTTCTCTCTTTTCCTCCCAAGATATCACCTGGCTACCATATTTCCATTCTCTGTTTCCTATTATCGGTTGAATGGCTCCTGTCTGCCTCCTCCAGATCAGTTTTTTCACTAACCATAATAACTTGATATCTTTTTCATGATTTCAGCCAAGTCAGATTTGGATTTTATTTTATTTTATTTATTTATTTATTTATATTTTTGCGGTACCGGGGATTGAACCCAGGGGCGTTCTACCTCCACGCTACACCCCTGGCCCTATTTTTTATACTTTATTTTGAAACCAGGTCTCACGAAGTTGCGGAGGGCCTCACTAAGTAGAGAGAGAGAGAGAGACAGGGAGAGAGAGAGAGAGGGAGAGAGAGCTGAGGCTGGCCGCGAACCCGGATCCTCTGGTCTCTACCTCCCAAAGCACTGGGATTACAAGCGTGCGCCACCACGCCCGGCCAGATTTGGATTTTAAACAGTCAGCTTTTCTCCATGGGGGACCTGCAATTAGACTCACAGTCCTACAACCTTAGAAGCTTCTGCTGGCTCTGTGTTCCCAGATACCCAATTAAGGGGCCTTACAATACAATTCTGGAAACCCACCCGACTCTGTTTCACAATAATTATCAACCAGAATACAAGTTATAGTAGGTTTTCTCAGATTTCAAATAGAATTATCTGGAAATCTTATTGCTGTGTGAAACCTATAACCTGGTATAGCTATGGAATAATCCTTCCTATGTGCCTTCATTCCAACCCTTAGGATCTCCCCCATGCTAGCTGCGCTTTACCCAATAGAATTACAGCTTCACTTTCTGGTTCAGCTAGAACTGGAAGCCTGCCCTGCCTGAAATCCAGTCTGATCCGCTCAGTCTCTTCACCTTTGATAGATCTCCAATCTCTCAGGTGATTGAACTCTGACCTGACATCATGATTGGCTAAGTAAAGTTCAAGGGGAAAATTCTTCCAGGCTCCACCCTCTGGCTGCAAATGTTGTCAAATGTCACCACCTTCATACTCCCATTGCCTTGCTCCTACCCTCCAGAGCAGGCACTCAGATATAAATGCCAACCCAGAGAAAGTGTGACTGCTCCCTGGTCCTGTGGGCATGATACTCCTTTGCCTATAGTGAAGCCAGGCATTGCAAACTTATTCCAGGCAAATATCAATGTAAGTCATAGATTAAGGCCATCATGGGAGGACAGTTTCTGACATTATTAAGGAGAACCTAGCAACAGTTTAGTGCCTCTTTAATAGTGGGCTATTTCTTAGCTGGCTCAACCTTCCAGCCCCAGGGAGCCATGAACAGAGGGGAGAAACAGGGCAAAGAGGTCAGCTCCTCTGCGTTTCCCATTCCCATTAGCAAACTACCTGCTGAGCTTCAAGAATGACTTCTCACATGGCTGTTTAACAAGTGTTTTCTCAACTGGCCCTAGGTGTGGGTCTGCTGTCTAGGAACACACAAACATCTTAAAGCTTTGCAGAAAACAAAGGCTTCTAAGTTACCTTAGTACAAGACCTAATGAGCACAATGTTTTATAATAGAAAGCATGATCCCCTCCATGTTTAAAACCAAAAGTAAAATGAAAGAGGAAAAAGCAATGGCTTTACTTCACATAAATTCTGGGAAATAGCATGTATGTGAAAAGAGACTACTGGCCTTCGAAATTAGGAAAAATTAAGGGAAGGACACATTCTTACTTGTATAACATAATTTCAAGTTAATTGTGACTTCAGTTCTTCAAAACAGAATTTGAAATTGTGTGTCATTAGATAAATTTGTGTGTAAATGTGGTGGTCATTTTCCATGTGAGTTGGAGAAGTATGTGTATTATTTAGCAACTCTTGTTTTCTTGAATAACTATAATTTTGCATAGTACCTCTTGGTAATGGAGAGACTTGGGCATTTCTGGCTCCCATCTTTTAGTCTTTAATTATTTGTATTGAGGTATCAATAAAACCTAAATACATCAAACCAGTGATATAATTGAACAAAGAGTGGTGTTTGTGTTTTTCAGGTATAATAATTACCAGTTTTTAATGCTTGCAGCTTTATTCCCCTAAGTAACATGGGCATGCATGCATACAGATGAATTAATGTTTCCTGAACCCAGTTAATGAGCAAAGGCTGTCATGCTAGCAAGGGCATCTAGATGACTTTTGCATAAATATCTATGATGTATTTTTTCTGTTGTAAAACATTGAGAAATAGAAGGTCCTTGTTTAGGTTGTTCCTCATGTTCACTCATAGGTGTTTAGTCTTCTCTATAGTATTCATAAAGAGTCATGGTTGAGGGTTTGTAAATATATAAAAAGAGGGATAGATAAGCAAGAACATCTCACAGTTTATTATGATAAGTATATTAGCAAACATGACAAACAGAAATACAATTCCACACTAAATATAACAAACAAAAACATTTTTATGGATAAGCTCAATAAAAATCTGCACATCTATGATGTTCAAAAATGATTCTAAGATATACTGTGAAAATACGAAACTCAATAAACTATACCCCTGCCAAGACATATAATAAAGGTAAATAACTATTAATAAAAGAATACAACTGTGAGTTTTAGTAAGTAAACTATATCCATCATTCCTGTCAATACTGGATGATTCATTCATTTTTTTGGTCCACTTACCTGTTAGTATGGTGCCCTACTCATGTTTTGTAAGAAGCTCACATCCCATTGTTTATTAATCTACTTTGTGGTCAACCAAATCCTTGGATTTTGAATAAGTATTGTTCTTCAGCTGAGCAATTTGGATTTTATATTTACCCACATAATTCTTCGAACCTAATGTAGGAATTTTTCTTAAATATTATTTTTTCATCATGGATCTGTATAACCAAGTGATTCTTGAATTTCATTTCTCTTACTATTTTATGATTTTAAATTTTTTATCAACCCCAAAATTGACATCGTATTTTCTCAGGCTTCTTCAAAAGGAAAGGCAAAAGAGTTGAGTAAAGTAGGTAAGATTCTAGAATAATCCATGTGATGAATCTCTAAGGTTTCACTCCTCATTTATCTTCATCCAGACAGTCATTCTTTCACCCACTTGCTGTTTACTGATAAACAGCTATGTCTGAGGCATGTTGACATTTTTGTAGTTGTTGTTAGAGAGAGGTGATTAAGACATCATCGCATCTCAATGAGCTCACAAGCTAGTTGGGAAGAAATGTATTTAAGTAAGCAAAAGCAATAGAGGTTTACCACAGATACTGTGATTATAGCATGCACAGAATAAACAAGGAAACTAAGATAAGCATGGTCAATTCTAGGTAAGGGTCATAAATATCAGCGGTTAGTGGTCAACTCATACTTGAGTTCAGTATTGAAAGATGGACATAGACAGAGTGATGTGAGATGGATTGGGGTATGTGATGAAGAATTTACAAACAAAGGGACCTAAATGTGTAAAGAAAGAAAGGATGAGCTACCATGGAATTTTCAGGCAACGGACCACTCAGTCTGAGGTGTTTGTGATGTGATATCCAAAAGAGTGTGGTGCCATGTAAGATAGGGTGGGAATGGAAATTTAGGTAAATAAGGAGGATCTGGTAAGCCATGCCAAGTCTTTTGACTTCAATCAGTATACACCAGTAAAATGCCAATGTGTGTTAAATAGGACAGTGTCACTGAATCTTGTAGAATGAATCATAATTCATCAGGTTCAAAGGAGAGGGGAAGGTAAGAAATACGGATCTAATATTTAGGCACCAAAGAATGAGATTCAAGAGGCTACAAAACCTCTCTTGATATATTTCCACAGTACATATTTTCTCAGTTTTCCCACAAGACCAGGAGCAGTTCTGTCAAAAACACCTTAAAATTTAAGTTTGCTATATCTATGGCATTCGCTTGCCCTACTTTCTTCTAATGCCAATCAAAATGACATGAGATTCACTTGAAATGTGTTGGCTGAGCTCTCAAGACGACTTCTGCTGATCATGTGGTTTTTCTACAAATAAAAACAGCAGTAATAATCCATAGTGCCTGTTCAGTGCTTATTAAATATATAGCACTTTATCACCATTATTATTTTTCAGCCTATACAGTAATGTCATGATAGACCTACAGTACATCATGACATATATGTTTAATTAACTCGTACTCAGCTATGAGAATACATTAACTGCAAGTAATTGCACAGTGTAAATGACTTAAAATATAATGTGGAACAAAAGAAAACAAACACAGAGAAATATCTGCTGTATGATTCCATTTATATGAATGACAAAATCCAACAGAGCTAATCTATGGTTGTTGTGCAACTGACCAAGGCAAAAGAGGTTCATATTCAATCTGGCCAGTCCAGAAAAGAGGCAAGACACAGAGTAAGGGTGAGACATGCCTCTATTTCAGCTGCAGTGGGCTCAACACAGAAGGCTCTCCCCTCTACTCTTCAGTGGCATCAGGCTAAATCCAAGAGAGCTCCTTAAGACTTAGTATAAAACTTCCGGGCAGTGAACAGTCTCAGTCGAGTTTATATATCAGATCAGAACAAGCTGCAGTTTGCTGGGGCACAGTCAACACAGGTGGCAGCTTGCTGGGGCACAGAGTTATAGAAGGCAATATGGCTTCAAGGACATGCTTAATTATTTTTCATTTAACAGTAGTATTTATCAAAAGGATGCAAGGAAGCCTAATTAGCCCTATGCTTTGCCTGTCCCCACAGTGGTGAGAGAAAAATAAGACAGTAATTAACTTATTGGGGGTTGTAGACTAACTGGAGTCTGGTTACTTGGTTGTGCTTGTTTTTTTTTTTTTAGTTTTGGAAGATTTATAGCATTGACATTTTTGATATGAAGACTTTTCTGGTTTTATTTTATACGTCCATGAAAAAGTGGAGACTGTGTTATTGAAGAGTAGGTGTGAGGAAAAGCTCCACAAGAGCCAACTAGTGGAGACTGGGTTATTGAAAAGCAGGGGTAGGGAGAAGGAAACCAGGCAGAAGCCATTGCAGCTGTATGGGCAAGAGAGGACAACGACTTGAACTAGGGAGAGAGAAGTGAGCACTGAGGGAGATGGAAATATTTAGGACATGATTCGGTGCTAAAGTTAGCAAGACTAAATTATGAGCTACATATTAAGAAAGGGTAAATAAGAAAGAATCAAGAGTGATTGATAGGTTTTTGAATTAACTATGTAGGTGCATGTTGGACCTACTGATTGGTTGGGGAATATGGACAAAAGGAATTGGTTCACAGCACATGGCGGGGGGGAGTTGATTATAGAATTTTATTTGGATGTGCTTAGCGTGAGATATTCAAGCAGAGATGTTAAGAAGGCAGTTGAGTATAGAGGTGAGAATGGGCAGGGGAAAAATTAAAAATTATCTGCTCAAAGATTGAATCTGGCCACAGGACTCAGTATTGACTAAGGAAAGCATGTGGACAGAAAACAGAAGTGAACTCAGAATATATTTGGTGGTTATTATTATTTACTTGTTATTTTTATTTTTAGTATAATTTTGTCCTAAATAGTTCATGGGACATAGTTATTCTTAAGAAAAAATGGTTTGTTGTTTTGACTTTTAATCTATACCTCAAATTTAAACAAAAATTCTGTATTTTTATTTGCTAAATCTAGCAATCATAACTCAATCATAACAGCAGACATTTTGGGGAGCACTTACAACAAAGAAAAAATGGAATTAATTCCCAAAACCAGATAGACATTTAGGGTATGAGTCTAAGACTGAACTGATTTCTTGGTGTTCTTTAAAGTAAGTGTAGGTATTTATTGTGAACAGCATTTACCCCATTTCTCTCTCTTGGCTACTCTAAACTTGACAGGAAAAATATTAGATATGTTTGATAGGAAGAACATAGGGAATATTTTCATTAAACACTGATGTCAAAATTCTAGTCCTCATTCTTTTCTAATGAAAGCAATAACAGAAACATACTATATACAGAAGCCAAGAATATCTGGTTCAAAAACAAGTATGTATTATTACAGGTGTTAGACTTTGAGAAAGCCATTTATCTCTCTGAAACCCAATGGCTCTTTCTGTAAAAAAGATAATTGTGTGTGTGTGTGTGTGTGTGTGTGTGTGTTTGCATGCATGCAAACCTGTGAACATATTAAGACTATTTCTGCAAAGGACTTAACACTTGGGAACTATTTTATTATTATAGCAAATAAAGGTATCTTTTTAATCTCATAGATCTTTGAATATATATTTATTTCTACACCCATAAAGCAGAACTGGCTAAAATTTTAGTATGTGCCTTTGTGGAGTTGGTTCTACCCAGACGCAGAGGGCTGTTGGGCTCCTTTCAGAGAACTGAGCTTCTGCATGTCTGGGCAGAGTCCATGGTCAATGAGCAGAGCAGAGGCCCACGCATCAGTGGGCTCATCCCTTGTCCTCAGTGTGGTGCTCACCCGGGTGCTGGCTCTGTCAAGGGCTCTTAGTATGCCCTGGTGTAGGTACTGTGAAGTCCCAGATTAGAATTGTCTTCACAGGAGAATGTCAACTCTGACGCCAGCACATCTGGCACGGGAAGCATCTGAATCTGTCTTTAATCAACATCATAGCACAACGCACGTCACGCACTTGTCAGAGAAGCCAGCCACGAGATGACTTTAATTAGGCACCGCCAAAAGGCTGCCAGGATCATCATTTTTTAAGACAGTGCATCTCAAAGGAGCTGTGGTGAAAGACCATTGGAAGAATTTCTTACTTTTTAATCTCTACTCTTAAGGTAACCAGTGAGTAGCTAATGCCATGTAATCAGGTCTGCTGGTCATGTGCTTGGTGGACTTAATGGTGCTAAATGCAATCTGTATACAGATGGTACTTGACTTACCGTGGGGTTTCACTCCACTAAATTGAAAATGAATTTAATGCACCTAACCTACTAAACATCATGGCTTAGGAGCACAGCATGGTATAGTGTTGACTGTTTCTTGTGATCATGGGCTGACTGGATGATGAATCTCTGTTGCTGCCCAGTTTCAGGAGAGACGATCATACTGCATATTGTTAGCCTGGGAAAAAGAAAAAAATATCAAAATTCGAAGTATGATTTCTCCTGAATGTGTGTCACTGTTGACACCACTGTCAACTCTGAATGAGTCTTCTAACTGGAGTCATTGTAAGTTGTTAATTGTATCTATATTTCTTAATTTCTGTACCTAACTCATTGTGGAGTGGTACCTGCCTGTAAATCATACCTGTGTATCACTAATCTAAAATTCAAGCCTGCTTAGAGATGACCATTGGCTCCCTTTTTCTAGTAGGGTAAGATTTAAAATTCTCAGTATGGTTGTATCCCCCAACATTTTATTGAATTCACTATTATATCTCTTATCATGTTTTAAGAGTATTTTTTTCTGAATAATGCCTGATTATGGGCTACATTCTATGCTCTTGGAGGACACAAAAGGTCATAAAGCAATGTATCTCCCCAGCAACTAGCACAAGACTTAATAAATAAGAGAACCTCAATAAGCTCATTAGAAATTTATATATAGTTATTAAGAGCAGTCTGTTAAGTAGGCCCCATTCCAGGCACTAGAAATATAGCAATGAACAAAACTGACAAAAGTCCTTCTTGTGGAATTATAATCCTGTGGACAAAGATAGAAAATAAGCAAGACTTTTGGAAAAAGCAAACTAGGTATTTAGTTAGTTGGGGATAATTAGTAAGGTGGGAAAACAGCAAGAGCACAGAGTTGTTGGGATTTTATTAATGTTTTCAAGATGTTGGAAACAGAGGTGAGTCAAAACTCCTTCATTGCCTGATTAAAATGTATCTTCCTAGTCTCATCTTTCACCACACACAGTGAAATCCCCATAGAACCTGAACACTTCCTCGAATCTATTATTTCTTCATTGAAAGCTTTCTCCTTTTTTCTACCTAGGAAATGCCAGCTTATCATTTAAAACCCAGGTCAAATTTTATCTCTGAGAAACCATCCCCGACTCCATGGGAGGGTGTTAGTTTGCTACCTTAAGGCATTCTCAGAGTAACTGTAGGTTAGGAATCATCACATTGACTTTTGATTATTCACTGTGATGAGTTATCTGCAAGAATCTGCAAGGGTTGGAAGGCAAAGGCCTTGTATTTCCTTTTCGCAATCTCAGCAGTCAGTGGAAGGCCCAGGATATTGGATCAACTCAATATCACCTGTGGAAATAAATTCAAGTAAAATGAGTTGAAAGAGCTACCTAAGGGATGTAGGAATTTCTTGTTTCTTGGCATTTACACAGGCTTCCTGGGAAGCCATTGAGCATCTCAAGAACCTGAATGAAGTGCTAATAGACCCATTGGGCCTGCAGTGTCACCTCTTTGGAAGAAAGGGCATCAAGTTGGGGCAGCAGAGTTCCAGCACAATGAAGCCACTTAACTAATTGTGTCCCTTCTCCTATGCTGCACTACATCCTAGAATCCTGGGTAGGAGGGCACACTCAGGGAGCATAAGCTATGTGCTGATACCCATGTGGTGAAGCCTGGTCCCCAGAGGTGGGACGTGGATGGAAGAGGTATGTCACTGGGGGCACGGCCTCGAAGACTGTATCAATCCATGACCCCATCCTCTCCTCTTTCCCTCTCTCTCCTTTCCAGCTGCCATGGGGCTGAGCAGCTTTTTGCCACACCCTGAAGTTAAGATATTTCCGCCTAGGAGCTATCAGACCATGGACTGAACCTCTAAAAGTGTGAGCCAAATGAATTTTCCCTCCTCCAAGTTGTTCTTGTCGGTATTTTATTTAAAAAAAAACTAACACAGACATTGGTACCAAGAAATGGGACCATTGCTGTGATTACACCTGGCCGCGTGATTGGGAAACCTTTGGAACTGGTTGGAGGAGGAGTTTGGAAAAGTTTGGCTATAGAAGCTGGGGAAGACTTAGAATGCTGTATTCATAGTTTAATGGGCAATTTTGGTGGGAGGTCAGTAGAGCAGAATGCTGATAGAAATGATGGATTGTGCTCATGAAGTTTCAGATGGCAGCGAGGATTCTATTAGGAATTGGACTGTAGGCCATTCATGTTACATTCTGTCAAAAAAACAAAACAAAACAAAACAAAAAACTTGTCTACATTTTGTCTCTGTCCAAAGACTTTCTGTGAGGCTGCATTTGAAGGTGATGGACTAATTACTTTGACAGATAAAATTTTGAGGCAGTGAAACATTCAGGCAATGGCGTGAGTGCTGCGGGCAGCATTTATCCAGATTTACTGTGATAATTGGGAGCAGAAAGCAGAAGAGAAAGATTTTAAAGTCTTGAACTTTAACCAGAAAAGCCCATGTAAAATTGAGGCCAAGAAAGTGTGGTGGCTAAATAGATTACCACCACTAAACAGAAGTTAAGTACTTTGCACAGAGATGATAAGAACGATGCTTTGTGGGCACATAAGGAGTCAACAAGACCCCACCATCAAAGGCTCAAGAGTATAACCTGGAAAGCAGTTTGAAAGAGGTCACTTTGAGAAGAGACCTCAGGGATGCCCTGCTTGCACTGGAGTACCTAGGAAGTTGTTTCCTCAAGATTTGTTTCATATGCTCAGTTGCCTGGCACTCACAGCCCACTGGCAGCCCTGGTCCAAGCGGGGGTTCAGCTACTGCGCAAGGTGGTGGTAGACGTTGACATTGTTCCTGTGGTGCTGGTTCTGCAGGAATGCAGGATTCCAGAGTTAGTGGGTCCTGGAGGATTTCATTAATCTTTCATGGGTAGGCCTGGGAGGCCAGGCAACATGTAGCAGGACCAGAATCCCGACAGGCAGGTCCTGAGGGAACCTTTGTTCAGGCTTGTCGTTCTGAGAGTTTTTCATTATTATCAGGCAGTCATACATGAGAAGCCTTCCTTGGTAACCTTCTGGCTTTATTTACTTATATTTTTTGTTAGGGTTGACACAGCAATTCCATTTGGATTTTTGACAACTTTCACTTAGTGGGAGAAGAAATCATTTTGATTAAAATGATTCCAGGTTTGTGTCCATGACTAAACTGCTCTAAGGATGAGACAATCCTTTTTAAAAGAGTGGAAAAATACATGTGTGTCTGTTTGAAATAACAGTATAGTGTAGTCTGTTATACTATAGTCATGTTATAGTAGCATAAAATACAACATCTCAGTAAATTGTAGCAATAAATATATATTCCTTCATCACTGTACACGTCCATCACAGGCTGGTAACATAGAGGGCACACTGATCATTATAGTTTCTCAGAGTGCCTGCCTAAGGAAATAGCCACAGTGATGAATATTACTGGTCGCTTTGCCAAAAGAAAAGGATTAAGCAGAAAAACACATGGTACAAAGTGATACATGCCATTTCTCTTCTTGGTTCATTGGTCAAAGCTAATCATAGAGCCTCACCAAATTTCCAGTAAAGAAATACTACTATCTGCTGAGAAGGGAAAAGAACAATCTAGAATATTCATGAGCACCCCTCTTGACTACCACCCCTGCCCTACCATTTTCTATTGTGAGAATCAAATGAGATAACTATGTAAAATGATTCTGCAAATTGTAAAGAGCTATAAAAATATAAGAGATAGTAATGTTATAACCCATGTATTTGTTAAAATTTGAAAAGCAAAGTAGATGTCATTTATAGAGGACTTGAAAAATTGTATGGACTAAATGGATGCTAATTAATAACAGAGTACCTTGCATACTTGTGGTCCCATAAATTAATCTTCAGACAAACTTTCCGTTCCACATTCTGCACTTAATAGTTACTCATGTTCATATTCTCATCTCTCAAATTAATTAGGTCTACAACTGTGACAACATTTCCTATCAGTAGCTCCATCATGAGATCTGCATAATGCTGATTATAACAGCTGGCATTTTATCATTTGTTTCACTTCGCAATTTTTACTTTCTAATTGTACACATTTCCCCACATATGTTAATATGAAGTTCACATAGAAATGAGGAACAAATAAAGAACCAAGATTAAGACTATAATAGTTAATATTTCCAAGGTTGCTAATGATATGATATTGAGAAAGTTTGAAAATCATTTAAATTTCACTTCTTCAGATGAATATCAGGAAAGTATACTGTTATTACACAGATACAGCATTACCATAGGGAAAACTACTAATTTACAAATATATCATCCAAAATTTTCTAAAACTTGGAAGCTAATTTAGAATTTGTTCTGTAATTTTCTATAGTCTATCATATTTTCTATTCAAATGGCAGAGATGGAAAGAAAGACAAAGAGAAAAAGAGAGATTTCACATATTCTTTGCTACTCTCTAGCCTGAATGGATTTCTTTACTTTTCCTTTTGTAGATGACCAAAATATTTAGGGAGTTTCTATAAGTTCTGCTCTACTTTTTTCTGGTATAGTTTTATGAGATGTATCTCTGATTCTCATTTTGTCTTGTAAAAGTAATTCAGTCCTCACACTTTCCTGGACATTTTGATCAACAAATAGGTACCTATTTTATGAATATACTGGTTAGTACTTGATAAAAACTTAAAACAATGAACAATTATTCAATAGACTTTTGGATAATTCAGATGTATCATAGTGGTATTAGTTGTAATAGTAAGAACAACATTGCTAAACATGAAGGCACATGCCTATAATCCCACTATTTGGGAGTCTGAAACAGGAGGATTGCAGGTTCAAGGCCAGCCTCAGCAATTTAGCAAGACACTCAGAAACTTAGCAAAATCCTGTTTCAAAATAAAAAATGAAAAAAGGTCAGAGTTAAAATTCCCTTGAGTTAAATATGTAATACTGATACATACTTATATAAATGTACAACATATATGTAATATATATGTATGTGTTATATACATTTATGTAATATATGCATAGATATCAGGTCCAAGATAATGGAACTATTATCTGAATGCAATTCAGAAATCATCAGAGCAACCTCATGGGACAGAGTGCAGAATCCCCAGAGAGTATGAAGTCATTGCAGAGAATCCCATCTGGAGCCATAGGCATCCCACTGGAACACCATTTTAGTCCAGGGGAGCCACAGGTGCATGACCCAGGTATAGAGATGATGCAGGACTCTCTCCACTACAGAGAACTACCATGGGGTGGAGACCATGCCCAAAGCCATGTGGTTAAGACTGTGTCCAGAAGGTGTATCTCTGTGCATATGGGCTTGGAGAGCAGAACATCCAATCAAAGGTTACTCTTGAGCTTTAAGATTCAATGTTCTTCACCCTGTTGGGTTTTCAACTTAGTTGGAACCTTATTTTCCTTTATTCTTTTTCTACTTATCCCTCTTAGTATGAGAACATCTCTCCAGTATCTGGCTCAACATTGCATTTTGGAAGCACATACCTGTTTAATTTCACAGGTTCACAGCTGGATAGGACTTTGCCACAGGTTGAATTGTACTTGAGTCTCACTGATGATATTTAGCTGACACTTTGAATTTAGACTTTAGAGTAGATCCTGGAATGAATTAAGACTTTCACTGCTGTTAGAATGGAATTAATATGTTTTGTTTGTAAGAAAGACATACATTTTTTGGAAGGCCAGTGGAAGAATGCTATGTTCTGCATGTTTGTGTCCTCCAAAATTCTTTTTTGTTTGGATTTTTTAATATGTTTTTATTGGTGCACTGTAGTCTCACATCACAATGAGTATCAGTTTGGTGTTAACATACATGCACACAGCTTTTGGTGTCCCTTCCCCCCGCCTACCCCTCCACATGTAGCACTGAGAATGATGTTGGTATAATCTCATGTACACATTGTTTATGACAGTAATTCTATAGATTCACTTCTTTCTTGCCCTTCCCCTTCCCTTGTACCCCTTCCCTTGCACCATGAGGGTCCTCCGTTGTCATTGGAGTCCCTTTTGTGTTCCCACTACTCCCTAGGTTGCACATATTAATGAAAACATATGTCCCTTCTTTTTTGTGATTGGCTAATCTCACTTAACATAATGTTCTCCAGATCTTTCCATTTTCTTGCAAATGCTGTTATTTTGTTCTTCTTTATTGCTCATCAAAGGAAACCATCAATAGCTTAAAGAGAAAGCCTATGGAATGGGAGAAGATCTTTGCAAGCTATCCCTCCAAAATTCTTATGTTAAAATCTAATCATCACTGTAACCCTTTTAGGAGGTGGAGACTTTGGGAGGTAAGGAGGTCATGAAGGCAGAATCCTCAGAATAAGATCAGTGCCCTTATAAAAGAGGATCCAGAGAGACTCCCTCAAACCCTCCCCGACCTGAGGACACAGTAAGAAGGGACAGTCTACAAATCAGGATGTGAGCCCTTACCCAACCCACATTCGCTGGTGCCTGGATCTTGACTCCATAGCTACCAGGCCTGTGAGAATAAATTGTTATTGTTTATAGGCTACTGGGTTTATGGTAATTTAATATAGCAGCCTGAGCAGACTAATACCTATGTTTGGATTGCCTAAGGAAATATGCCCTAAATGTACAGATGTTATTCCATAATAGGGCCTGGAAACCAGTTTTGGCTGAAAATAGATTCTAATCAAGGCCCACAGCTTTGGGGCTGACATTCCTGAGTTAGGATCAAGGTACTCACACATAAACAGTGAAGTTATTAAAGGGTAGTCTCATTCAACAATACTGAAGGCATGACAATTCATTTTGTAGTTGACAAACACACAGAGAAAACAGTAGGTAATATTGTTCATCCATGGAGAGTAGTCAAATCCCTATGATGTGAAATTTGTTGTACAGACTGTATTTATGAGGATTGTACTTGTCTGATGATAAATGGTCCCATTACTGAGGCGAATCAGATATATATATTGGGACTCTGCTGGCTTCAGGACACCTAAGTTTTTGTTGTTGTTGTTTATTTGTTTCTGGTTTTCCTCATTTTATCTGTTTTTCTATTTTGTTATTTGTGCTTTCTGCATCCCTGTTTCCTGGTTTGTGTTATACAATTACATATGATTAGGTAAGTAATATAAATTACTCTATTTCACATAATGATGAGATAATAGATATGGAAACTGGGAAGCATTTATACTGGGATGAGGAGTCACTGTTAAGTATTAACGAGTCAACCAAAGGGCAAGGATTTATAGGTGATGTGGACATTGTTTGTACTATATTTTCCATTAAAAGAAAGGTGGAATCTACACTGTGGCTGGGTAATTTTAATACTCCGGAGAGACTTTGAACCATCTGAGCTGCTACTTTCAGAGTCCGCTTGTCCACAGAGTCAGCTGTTACCTCCTAGGTCAGAGGGTGAGCTTTAGACAAAAATGTGATTAGCAGAGCTCTGGGGTTGGTTTGGTCAGTTGTTTTTACTCCAGTTGCCAGAATTGCCTCTGGGATGTGAACACTTATTAAATTTTGAATAAATGAATGAATGAATGAATGAATGAATTCAGATATGTATAAGTGATTACAAAGATGGAAGAATGGTTGACCCTATGGCTGGAAAACATGGAAAGATGATTGGGTAAATGATATGAAGGACCACTCTGACATAGGATTTGAATCCATGGTTCATTCATTCATTTATTACTTCATATTCACTACCAAGTATTGATTGCTCAGCCCCCAAAAGCCACCAGAATAAATGGAATGACATATATGATCTAGTTCTTGCTGCAAAAACTCTAAGTTTTTGCCTAGAAAAAAATGTATAATGCAAGATATAAAGAGATGAATTTTGAGAGAGGTGTGGATACATATGAATAAAATGTCACAAGAGTTATAGATTTTGTGAAGGAGGGGATGGATCCAGGGAACCTTTGTGAAAAGGTTATATTACAAAATGAAATACTGCAGATTCGATGATGTGGGGAAGAGGGCAAAATCATATTGAAAAATCCACCTGTGCTGAAGAAACTACCTGTCAGTGTGTGATGGTTCTTTGCCCAGATGTAATCTTCCTTGTCTTTCTATTTATTCAACCCCTGGAACAATCTCCTCTCTTGTAGCAAAAAGGTGGAATGGGAAGAGGGCTGAGGTGTGGGTCCTGTGGAAAACTTGTTAATGATCCTACAGTGTTCCATCTATCCACTACTTCATCTACCTTTTTTATAGTTTTGCTGATGCAACATAATTATACATCATAATGGGATTCAAAGTGATACAACCATACATGCACACCTCTCTTTAACACTTAACCTGTCTCCCTATATGATGGGAATTTAAATGCCTCCTTTGCACAGACAATGTCAGCTTCAAAGTTCAAGTTCTAGAGGTGTTTGCTTAGTGAATGATTGCATACCTTAAAATCAATTTCATAACAGCTAGAGGTAAGTGTGTGCACAGGCAGATTAGAGAAATTTGAAAGTTTTTTTTTTATTTTTTCAGCTTTTTGTTTCTGATTATTGTTACCTTTTTAAATGTTGCTGTGCAATATGGAAATATTTTTATACTTGGGAGAGTGCAATAGGTAGCATTGTGTAGAGAGTAGACTCTACAAAGTGACAATATTGAGTTACTTCTACAGAGCACTTGAGAGTTTACATAAATTTCTCCTCTAACTCATTATTTTATGACAACCTTACTGTACTCTTTGGCAGGGAGCAATGCATGTTAGAAATACCATGATGAAATAACTTGCATAGTGGAGTTTTGCATCAAAGAACTAATTTTCAGAAATATTGTGCTTTAATATATTTAGTCATTGCCTGGATGATCTACTATCCTTGAGCTAAAATTACTTTCTCCATAAATAATCTGCAATTTGGCAGGATTTTGTGCAGATGCCTCTGAGCCCTCTTCATTCTGTGTGAGTATGTGTGTTGGTTTTCAGAAATTTCCATTTTTTATTGACTCTTCACAACGTTGGCAAAGTGAAGGGCTTGTGGTGGTTGGGGAACAGGAGTTTGAGCTCCTATTGCAGTCGGCTTGGATGTAACACCCTTTGCAAACGAGCTCCCCACACTGCTGCATGTCTGAGCTGCTGCTCTCTGGTGGATTCCTATCACTCTGCAGCAGGCTTGGCTAGTCGAGAAAATCATTTGAACTATGTTGGGGACTTCAGTCAATGCTCCAGTAATCACACTGCACCTTTCATTCTAAATGATCCAGCTCAAATGCATTTACCACGTGGAGTTCTCTCTTATGTGAAGTCTCCTAATAAGGCAGGTTATCCTCCGGAATCCCCAGGGACTGAAGAGAGGAAGAATGGACTTCAGGATAAAGCCAGCTTTAGGCTCCAGCAAGAGAGCCCAGAGCTCCCCTCTACCAGTGCTCATGTCAGAATTAAGAACGAATCATCTTGTATTATTGAGATTCTGGTGCCTCCCCCCCATTTTGTGGTGCTGAAGATTGAATCCAGGGGCATTCTACCTCTGAGCTACACCCCCAGCCCTATTTTAATTTTTATTTGGAAACAGGGTCTTGCTAAGTTGCTGAGGCTGGCTTTGAACCTACGATCCTCCTGTTTCAGCCTCCTAAATACTGGCATTTCAGGTGTGTGCCACACCCTGACTCTGGTAGTCCCTTTGAAACAAAGAGTTAAATACACAAGTGTGAAAAAACTCTGACCTGAATCTGGTTTAATGACTATAATTAAATAACTGGATCCCACAATAAATGTGCACATAACTTTTTAAAATAACTAAATAAAATAATCTTCAATTGTGCTTTGAAAAGTAGGGTAAGTCACCAGAAAATTCAACTATGTTGCTCATTACTTATACTTAAATATTTTAAGTATAAGTAATGGACTTTTCCAGAAGGTGATATAAATATGTATCTATCTATCTATCTATCTATCTATCTATATCTATATATATAATAGATATATATCCATAAAATTATAATATTTTCTTTATATATATATATATTTAATATATATATATATATAAATATATATATATTTATATATATATATATATATATATATCCACAATGTTATAATCTTTTCTTTATAGAGATGTGTATCCTTGTGTGTGTGTAGGGGGGCACTGGGCCTTGAACCCAGGGGCATTCTACCTCTGAACTCTACCCCTAACCCTTTTTATTTTTTATTTTGAGACAGGGTTTCCCTAAATTGCCATGTGTTGGACTCAAACCTACCATCCTATCTCAGCCTCAGCCTCCCAGGTACTGGGATTAAAGGTGTGTGCCACCACAACCAGCAGATGTGTGGGCTTTGTTTTTTTGTTTTGTTTTGATTTGTTTTGTGTGGAGGATTGAACCTAGGGGAATTCTACTTTTGAGCTACATCCCCAGTCTTATTTTATTATGAAATAGGGTCTCACTAAGTTGATGATAGCCTTGCTAAGTTGCTGAGGCTGGCCTCAAACCTGGGATCCTCCTGTCTCAGCCTCCCAAGTACTGGGATTACAGGCATGCACCACCATGCCCGGCTGTGTATGCCTTTTTTTTCATATATGTGTATGTATAAAGTAAGAAGGATAGAACTGGCTTAAAACTCCTAACTTGAAAATGTGGCTTGAATTCTCCGGCTATGTATTCTGTACCTAATTCAATATTAGAATCAATTTTATGTAGAACGGAGTTAACAAGATGCAATTAAATAATTTATATAGTAAATAATATTTAATTAAATAAAATTTTCCTCTGGCAAACCATTCCTTTGAATTTCTCATAGGGAAAAAGTATCACTCTTCCTTATCCTCAGCATCAACTTTAAGGGCAGGTCCCATGCGATTGAGGGAGAAACTCATTTATTCACTCATTTGTTTATTTATTCGCTCAACAAAAAGCATGGTGCCTCATCTGGTGCCCAGGTACTGTCATAGGTACTTGAGATAATAGCTTCAGATAAAGCAGACAAAAGCATAGGGAGAGGATGTCCAGACAAATACACCCATGAAATAAAAAAAGATCAGATGGTAAAAAATGCTATGGAGAAAATAAAACCAGGGAGGGAGAAATTAAATGTGGGGAGGGTGGGACACAGTGGCTTTTTTGTTCATAGTAATTTATGGAGAGAAAAAGGGATGGCTGGAATTTTGGGGGTGCTTGGAATAAATAGAATTAAAATAATAAGATTGGTTATGTGGCATCCACTCAGTAAATGGATGTTGAATGGTTACTATATGCCATGCACAGTTTAGAGATTATAGATGTGGTAACCAGTAAAACAAAGATCAGATCTCAAGAATACAAGGGTGTTCAAGAAGACGTTTGAGAACAGGCTCTTGAAAAAAATCAAACCAGGGAATGATTGGGGTCCTTTTTGAATTTCTGTGATCTGAATAACCTACCGTGTCCACATTCAATGCTACTTACATGCTATTACTACTTGAATTCAAAGTTATCAAGAGATGCACACAATTGACTTGTATGAAAGTAAATGGAGACTCAAACACACCAGTGCCCACATCTCAACTCTCCATCTCATAGATACAAATATACTGGATGATTGCATTAACAGGTGCATTAGGGGCTGATAGGGACTGATGAGTCAAAAGAACTAGAGCCATGTGCAAGGGAATCAGATTGTTGGAGGGAGGGGGAATAGAGTATACTAAAATAAGGAGGCTGGGATGGACTTTCCCAGAAGCTAATATTTCAGCAAAGATTTTAAAAGAGTTAAGTTGTAAACAATCAAATGAAAGGGGGCCTGTTTCCAAGGAATGAGGACAGGTAGAGACAGGCTCCTTAAATGCGAACACAGGTAGCTGGTGTTGAGAGAGAGCACGGAGTCCATATGGCTAGAGGAGATTGAACACAGGGATGAACGTTAGAAAATTTGGCAGGGTATGAAATATTATGCAGCCTAATATATCGCCAAGAGGGATTTTAGATTTTACCCTAAGTTAAACTGAGGGTTATTTTAGGCTTCTGAGCATAGGAATGACATGATCTGACTTTAATTATGAAGAATCATTCTAGTGACTTAGAGCTGAGAATTAGGTACAGGTAAGGAAACCAGCTTGGATTAGTTCAGGTTGTTCAGATGGGGTGGTGACAGTGGAGGGGGTGATAAGGAACTGGATTTAAAGTACTTTAGAGGGGAGAGCCAACAGGAGTCCTCATAGGCCAGAGATATGGGGTAAAAGCAAAAAAAGAGGAAGTATGATGGTTCCAAGCTTTTTGGCCTGAGAAAGGGGAAGGATGTGGTTGCTATTAAATGAGACTCTGAGGGTGTAAGACTCTGTACTGTACATAGTTGTATCTGCCATAGCTGTATCTGTGGCAGTGATGGTGGCAGGGTGTGATTGGGACAGTAGCTTTACATGTCTTAAGCTTGGAATGCTTTTAGAAACTCTACGAGGAAACTGAAGAAGTTGGGTATAGAAGTTTGTGGGAGAGGTTTGGGCTAACTCTATGTACAGTCATGTGCTGTGTGACACTTCGTTCAAGGAAAAGCCACATGTGGGATGGTGGTCTCATCAGATTATACTGGAGCTGAAAAATTCAATTGCCTAGTGATGCTGCAACCACCGGAATGTGGTAGCAAAAACACTGCTCGTGTGTTTGTGGTGATGCTGTTATAAACAAACCAACAGCTTCACCACTTATACAAGAGAAGGGCAGATACAGATGTTGTGTGCGCACATGAATGTATCACTTTGAATCTCGCTATGATGAATAATTATGGTGTTCCATTAAAATCTAAAACAAAACGATGGCAGATACAACTATGTCCAGTACATAATACTTAATAATGATGCCTGGTGACCAAGTTACTGGCTCCTATATATTACTATACTGTGGTTTGTTATTTTAGGGTGTACTGTTTCTAGTTATTAAAAAACTAAGTTTGCTATGAAACAGTATGCCCTGTTATTCCAGCAGGAGCCTCATGTCTCATGTTTACCATGACCCTTGATAACTTCAAAAGGCCACATCCAGTGACCAGCCTGTGCCACCTAGGTTTGTGTAAGTGCACACGATGATGTTCGCACAGTGATGGATGAGCTCGCCTCCTGATGAATCTTTCATTCTATATCCCCATTTGTACGTGATGCTTGAAAGTCTTTGAACTCTTCTGCATAGAAATGCTCTGAAAGCCATGTATCTGTAGGATGTCTAAATAATATATGTAAGTAGAAGATGACTGGAAAATGTCTCTTAGGACACTACAACCTGAGAAGGTCAGGGCGAAGCAGGTGATTCTATGGGGACAGAGTGACAGTGATCGGTGAGGTAGGATAAAACAGGGAATGTGCAAAGCCCTGAAAGTCATGTGAAGAGAGACTTGCAAGATGGAGGGAGGGGCCAATATGGTGCTCTGAGCTCAGGTACCATGAGGCCTGGGAACTGACCCTTGGATTTAGAAACATGGTTGTCATTATTGACATTTACAAGAATTATTTCAATGCATAGAAGGTGGGAAAGCTTAGTAGTGGGTCCAAGAGAGATAACAGGGAAATAAGTGATAGGAAGACAGATTTTAGAGAGAGCCTGTGATTCGTGGAGGAAGTTGTGGGGCCCTTTCAGACACACTGGACGGTTGGCACTCTCCATTCCAAGTTATTCTTATGTATGCTGGGGGAGAAGTATGTAAAGAGTCAATACTTTTGTGACTTCTGCTCTGAGGTAATCACACTAGAAAGGGGTGGTGATTAGTCAGCTTTCTGTTGTAGTAACAAATACTGAGATAAATCAACTTAAAAGGAGGAAAGGTTTATTAGGGCTCACAGTTTCAGAGTTTTCTGTCCATGGTCACTTGGTCCTGTTTGTTTAGGTGGTAGCATAGTATATCATGATGGCAGAGCATGTGGTGGAGGAGGTCTATTCACCTGATAAAGACCAGAGGAAGAAAGAGAGGGAGAGAAAAGGAAGAAAAGAAAAGAAAGAAAGAAAGACGAAAGAAAGAAAGAAGGAAGGAAGGAAGGAAGGAAGGAAGGAAGGAAAGAAAGAAAGAAAGAAAGAAAGAAAGAAAAGAAAGAAAGAAAGAAAGAAAGAAAGAAAGAAAGAAAGAAGCCAGGTGTGGTGGCGCACGCTTGTAATTCCAGTACTTTGGGAGGCGGAGACCAGAGGATCTGGGTTCGCGGCCAGCCTCAGCTCTCTCGCTCTCTCTCTCTCCCTCTCTCTCTCTCTCTCTCTCTCTCTCCTTAGTTAGGCCCTCTGCAACTTTGTGAGACCCGGTTTCAAAATAAAGTATAAAAAATAGGGCCGGGGTCGTAGCACGGAGGTAGAACGCCCCTGTGTTCAATCCCCGGTACCGCAAAAAGAAAAGAAAAGAAAAGAAAAGAAAAGAAAAGAAAAGAAAAGAAAAGAAAAGAAAAGAAAAGAAAAGAAAAGAAAGAAAAAGAAAGAAAGAAAGAAAGAAAGAAAGAAAGAAAGAAAGAAAGAAAGAAAGACTAGACAGGGTCCTCATAACCCCTACAAGGGAGCACCCCAATGATCCGATTTCCTTCCACTAGTTCCCACTTTCTAAAGATTCTATGGCCTCTGAATAGCACCACAGGCTGGCAGTCAAGTTTTTAACACATGGATCTTTCAGGGACACATTTTCAAGCTCTAGCAGTTGGCCTTATATAGACGTGATGCAGCAAACTCATCAGCCCCCTCTTGACTCCTGCTGATGGAGATGTGTAGGCAGCCATGGAGGGGGTCACCTCACTAGAAGCAATGGAGTCCTCTGTGTAAGTTAACCAATATATTCCATTCTGCCAGCTTCATGACTGGATAAGGGATGACCAAATACCAATCAGTGAGAGCTAAGTTCTCATTTACTGAGGAAGAAAGGCTCTATAGTGGTTGTATTTGAGCTTTCACTTAAGTGAGATCTGTAAGTGGGACAGCTATTCTGTGCTTGCCCAGGTAGAATCTGGAGCTAGGAGAGAGGCCACCAGTGAATCCATCACAGAACCAAGAGACGGAGAGCCTCTGAGCCTTCCTGTCATCATTCAATTCTGGTCTAGACATGCCTACAGCCTCCCCTGGCTCAGAGCTTTCCATTCACCTAAGTGAATGCATTATATGTTTGGCTTCAGCCAGTTCAGGTCAGGTTTTCTGCTGAAGTTTCGACCTGATTCAGATAGGCAATATTATCACCACTCTGGTAACAGAGGGAAAGGCTGAAGCTTATTTTTCAGTGAATGACTAAGTATCCTAGCTCACACAACCAATGATGAAGCCAGGTGAGTCTTAGGGACGTGCATTTTCCCTGCTCAACTGAACAACAGCAACAACAAAATAAATAAATAAACTTAATGTGTGAGGAGGAAAAGGAAGCAGAAGGAAAGAGATGGGAAGTTAACTTCATAAGGGTCTATAAGGGTCTACGATTGGACAGGATTTTCATGATTTTCTTTTCTGATCCTTTTGGAAAGAAAGAAAGTACAACTTAGAGAGGAGAACAGCATATCCTGAGCCAGAGGGAAAGAATTTTTCCCAGCAAGGAGGAATTTCTGCTTGGTTTCTCATTCCGCACCCAAGCTTCAAGTATCTTTTGACTTTCACTCTATGTGATATGGCTGCCCAGGCAAAAGAAAAGTAAACAAAAAAGAAGAAAGTTAGACATTAGTAGGGATAAAAAAAAAAGAGTAGGACTTGAAGAGAATTTAAAAAGAAAGTTCAGAAAATTTAATTGGGGCAAAAGACCCATTAGATGGCACTGATATGTTCTCCACAGTACTGTTAAGAAAGTGGAGGAAATTGCAAATGTTATGTAAATCGCTGGGGCTGGTGTGTGTCAAGGGAACTCAGGGTCTTATTAAGAAAGCCAATGAGGGGTAAATTGTATTTAATCTCCCTAAAGAAAAAAAAGCTAATGAAAAAGGAAACTAACTAGGGAGAGAAGACTGCAGATCACTCTCAGCCTTAGCTTATGAGCTCATGGCATTGTGTGGGGTGGGAATAGCAAGAAATAAAGATAAGTGATCTGTATGAAGGGAAAAGGGAAATGTTCGTAAGTAAAAGCATATGTTTTGGTATCTGCTATCTGCTAGTGTTTTGTGGTATGTCTATAACTTTACAAAATTAGATTATATACCCCATGGCTCAAAAATAAATAAGTAAAAGAGCAACGAAGAAGAGAGAGGCACACATAGCTATCTAGTGTAATGATATAAAACAGGTCTCTTGGGTAACAATTTGCTTCACAGAGCAGGGGATCTATACTATAGCATTCAGAGTACATGGCGGGCAGGTCTCAATGGAGAGTAAAAGAGTTACAGCTTAGTTGCATTATATGAATGTAACATAACATATTTAACAATGTCCTTTTGGGTTGATCTTCTAATCTTTTGTCCTTAAGGGGAAATATTACAATAAGTCTCATTTTTTTTTTTTTTTT
>PVJS01002031.1:0-89202 GCA_004027185.1 Glis glis
TCTCTCTCTCTCTCTCTCTCTCTCTCTCTACCTAATGAGGCCCTCCGCAACTTCGTGAGACCCGGTTTCAAAATAAAGTATAAAAAAATAGGGCCGGGGGTGTAGCGCGGAGATAGAACACCCCTGGGTTCAATCCCCGGTACCGCAAAAAAAAAAAAAAGATAACACTTGATCTGTTTTGATTGCTCAGACAATGGTGGCCATCCAACATGTCCTGTTGTTTTTATGTAAACACCAGTGAATCATTGAAGAAGCCAATTGGTTATTAGAAAAGACAACCAACCTGGCTCTGGGACCAGAGTCCAGTTTTTGTTGCTCAAGATGTTTGGGACGTGGATAATGCCAAGCATCATCTGGTTTCTGCCTCTCTTGGGCTCCTTGGTGGCCATCCTGTTCCTTTTGCTCTTTGGACCATGTGTCTACAACTATCTGGTCACCTTTGTGAGCAAAAAGGCTTGAGGCCATCACACTTTAGATAGTCATTACTCAAGAATATGAACAGTTGGTGTTACTGCTCGGTGACAATCAAACATACTCAAGATTAGCCAGGAAAAGATTTTGCTCCTCTAACCAGGGACACAATGACACCCACGCCCAGCAGAGAATATCACCAGAAGATGGACCACTGCCCCTCAAGGTCCCTCAAGAACGAGGAGCAAATGGAAGAGGGAATTGTCACTAGCCTGAACCCTGAGATTACTGATAATCTGTTGTCTTATCAGCTCTGGTTGCTTACAGATGCCACCTGCTTGCAAAAGTTAAAGCCAAAGGCCAGTAATCACACCTTTCCAAGTGTCAACCACTGTCATCACCCACTGAGGGAAACTTCGGATAGCCTGGATCCAGTTTGGCTGCCATGTTGACACTCCAGAAGACCTTGTACTCACTGTAAGAGGTGGCACCATGATTACTGGAAATCTCCCTTCTCCCTGAAAAGCTAGGATGATAGCAGCACACCACATCCCCTCATAACCCAGTCATAATAAAAATCCAGACCTCAGATCTGCAGGTGGAGAAGATCCCTTTAGAGCATGAGCTCCCCTTCTGTATTCATTAGGCATTGAATACAATTTCTTGCCTGCTCTCAAGTAAAGTTATTTCAGTGCAGAGTTCTACCCTGCTTTTCATAGTTGGAAAAAAGTATCGGAAGAAAGGGTATCATGTGATACTGGGGGATAAAAGGTAATATTGCAGCAAACATGAGAGTGGTATTGTTCTAACAGATAAAATTTACAGTCTATTTCCCCTTTCTTCCTCAACCAAAAGGGATCTGTACTTAAATGAAGTATGATGCATTAAACAGGAACCTCTCCAGCTTTCTGTGATTGTGCTCTGTGGAATGAGATGAAGCTCACCAAAAGAAAATCAAAGTAATGTCTGCTGCATATGAGGCCACAAGGACACTCAATGTAACCATATCATAAATCATCAAAGAGAAATACGAGGGAAGATGTATGTCCCTAGGCCAGCTTGCCTCGTTTAATATATCTAATACCGCCATTACAGCAACTCTTTAGTTCCCTCTTCCTTTGTGCAGTGGTAATTGTCCTTCTGCCGGGCCATTCATCTCTCACAGAGTTGTCTCCTGACTAGGAGATGTGTACAACCAGCTCTGAGTTATGAGTTCTCTGCCTGGAAACCCCTATGTTTCAGTTCAGTAGTGCTCAGAGTTAAAGGAAACCAATGCACATGAGAAAAAAAAATGGCCTCTGGAAAAAGTTGGTTGAATAAAATAATGGATGTTGATGAAAATGCTTTCTTTTTTTTGCTGTGTTTCTTGAACATAAAATAAATAGTGAAAGAACTGGCTTTGGGGAACATTTACAAGAGTATGACGATAGTGATATCAAAGGTCATAAGCCTGCCAATTTCCAGAGCTCAAACGTAGTATGTCACAATTCTTCTACAGTCATAAGTAGGTCACAAAGAAACCTAGTTTGGAGCAAGTGAATTAAAATTATCAGATGTATTTTCAGCTGAAATCAGTGTCCTAAAAAACAATTACAACCTATAAAATTCCTTAGAATATGCTATATCTGCTAGGACTATGTGTAGCTATGAAGCTATACTGAGATTTTAAAAGCTTTAGCCCTTCTCAAGTTGGTAGTAAATCTCCCACTGGAGACCTACTTATGCACAAAAGAGATTAATAGATTTAGGTCAGAATTTGAGGGAAAATTTTTGAACAAAATACAAAGGCTCAGCCCAAAGGAAAACGATGAATAAGTAAAAATAGAACAAGTAGCATTCGGATTCTGATTTTCCTTCATACACTACTTATGAATCCTTCAAAAATAAGACACACAAAGAAACATTCCAATAACACAAGGGATCTTATGTAAGCCTACAAAAGGAAAAAATTAAAAGCTGAGAACGAGAAGCATTACGAGAGGATTAGGTAAGCACCTGGGGTAGCTGGTTAGAAGCAGCAGGTATAATAAATATCTTTCCTGATGAGGTGTGCAGTCAAACCTTTTCCTTGATTTGTAGTGACAAAAGCAAAATGGATTTCCTTATTCTCATTCACAGCAGTATGTGATACAAAGATAAAACCCAACTTTTCAGGGACTAGAGCACACACAGTTTAACCAAAGCACCCACTTTGTCTTCCAAAGAACCAGGGTGACATCAGCAGAAAGCAAAGCAATACTCCGTGGACCTGAAGCATTCAAGTTGCCTTTATAGGGCAGCTCCTGAAAGCTTGACTATTTAAATGGTCCCATCCAAATCCTCTTTGCCTGTCTGGTTGAGTCCTTTAAATTGATAGCCTATGGAGTTAATTATCACAAGTCAATACCAGAACTCTTCTTCTTTTTTTTATGGTACTGGGAATTGAACCCAGAGGTATTCTACCTCCAAGCTACACCCCAGTTCTTTTTTATTTTGAAATGGGGTTTCACTAAGTTGCTGAGGGTATCACTAAGTTGCTGAGGCTGGGCTCGGACCTGACATCCTCCTGTCTCAGCCTTCCAAGTACTGGGATTATGAGTGTGTGCCATTGCACCCAGCTAAGTACCTGCACTCTTAAAGGGAATGACCCAACATGATTTGGGGGTGGTACTGGGGTTTGAACCCCTTCAAGCTACACCCCCAGCCTTTTTATTTTTATTTATTTTGAAACAATATCTTGTTAAGTTACTGAGGCTGGTCTTGAACTTGCAGTTCTCCTGTCTCAGTCTCCCAAGTACTGGGATTACAGGTGTGTACCACCACGCTGGGCTCCAACATGATTTAATGTTTCCTTTTGGCTTTCCCTCTTCTCTCTTTAAAGGTTATGCCTGACCTCTTACTTGGAAAGCCAGTGAGGGCCCTGTCTACCCCTTGAGGATAGAAACAGAGCTTTAAACCTTATTAACAGCAGCTTGCAGGTGTCTCCCAGAATGTTCTAGAACATTGGGAGCTAAATTAAACACACACACACACACACACACACACACACACACACACACACACGAGAAAGGCCTGCTTGGGTGGCAGATGTGAAAGTTAGCCCTCAGTCTTGCACACCACCCAAATCTCCTGTATAAGCAATCACATGCGTTGCCTTCACACCACAAGTTTGCATTTGCTTTCTGGTACTGACAGTGCAATAGTTTCCAACTCCATGTAGAATCTCTTATCACACAGGCTACATTCATTTGCATATCCTATGTATGTAAATGTTGTTTGCATAGGGCAAACAACAGAGCCTTCAGAGAGGCTCAATCTGTGCAGGTGGTAAGGAAAGCTATGCCTGAATGGTTTGCTTTGTAATTCATAGAACATAGTTATTCTTAGGGTCTTGGTTCCATTATTATCCAACATCTGCAAAGGAGTCGATGCTTCTGCGTGCCATATCTGTCCTTTTTACTCGTGATAAGAATTACCTTTAATGGACTTGGGACATAAAGCCAGAACCCGGATTTTTCCAAATTCATCTCCAGTGCCTTTGGTCACACACTGCTCTTTAATTCAGGGAGCTGGTCATGTGCAGCACATTTAGCTAAGACACATGATCCCTGAAAAACTCCCAAGGTTGAGGTCTAAAACAATTTGGTTCACTGCCATATTTTGTTACCGAGTTTGGCAAGAGTCTCCTTTCCAAGTGTTCAGAAAAAGAAGAATACAACTGAAAGCCCAGTGCTTCCTATACCAATCATTCATTCATTTATATTTTGTAAATTTCTACACTCAAAGTGTTAAATTATACATGACAATGACTAAAAGAAAGACACATCCGCCTCCGCAATAGACAAGTGACTAAATAATTTAGATGACAATCGGGAAAATAAATCATCCAACACAACAAAAGTATAAAACGAGACAGCTTAAGACTTTGGTTTCAAAGGATTAACAATTAGGGGAAGACTGAGTTCTGTAGGACTAGTCAAGAAAGACTTCTGAGAACAGATGGGCCTGGGATTTGGGGAGCCTCAAAGAGAGAACAAGATGGATAAGGGGTTTTCAGTTGGTAGTGTATAAAGAAAATGATGGATTTCTGATGACCAATATGAGTTTTGGAGTTGGATAGTTCTGACTAAATCATGTTCTGACTATCTTTTTTTGGTTTGTTTTTTGTTTTGCGGTACTGAGGATCGAACCTAGGGGCATTTTACCTCTAAGCTACACCCCCAGACCTATTTTTTATTCTTTATTTTGAAACAGAGTCTCAGTAAGTTGCAGAGGGCCCCAGTGAGTAGCTGAGGCTGGCTGCAAACCTTCGATCCTCTTGTCTCAGCCTCCCAAATACAGGGATTACAAGCGTGTGTCACCACACCCAGCCTGACTATCTTTCTTAATAAATTACTAAGCCTCCCTAAGCTTCTGTTTCTTAGTCTGTACAATGAAAGTGATAATAGCTAATGCATAGTGTTGGTGTAAGGAATAAAACAGATGATGCATAAATGTTAGCTCATACTTATTGCATAAAGGTTAGCTGAAGTTACCAGAGTAAGGATGAATAATACCTGAGCAAAAGCACATCTCAGCCTGATGGGGTCACAGACCACACATTGAGAGGTGACCTTGGAAGCATATGATGAGGCCAAGTAAAGGTGATCCTCAGATATCCACCCAAAGACTTGGGATTTGGGAGTAAATGATCACCAAGATCCACAATGATGTGTATAATATATAATAAAAGAAATGTTTTTGAAGGCCAGGCTAGAGAGATGAATACTTGTAGCCACACCTTTTTAGTGTTTACTATGAGCCAGGCACGGTTTTTAGTGCTTGAAGTGCTATTGCATTTATAGATGCTGCAGAGGAAGAGCAGAGCGTGGCTGAATCATGGGGAGTGGAGAGGAGATGAGAGGAATTCAGCAGTGAGACGACAAGGCCCTGGGGCGGCATGGTGATTATAGATGAATGGAGATATAGAAGTATGGCAGACACTTGGAGTCACATGTGGTTGACACCACACTGCTAGAGACCAAGACCCCTCAATTAAGATGAGAAAGAGATCTAAGAGAACTTCACCCAGACAACTCCTCTTTTTTCCAATTTGATTTAGTTCTTCAGCCCCCTCCAGTCTAGCTTTCCATGCATTGTTTTGTGCTGCTATTGGAAGGGATTCAGTTGAATTTCTTACATTTTGTTGGGTAACGTGCACATGGCCCAGTGCCGGCTGCTACTTTTTTCCAGTTGTTGATTTTCTCTACCCACACTCCAAAGTGATATAGCCAATCTTTGGATTCATCAATTTGCACTATATCTTCTGTTATAAATTCTATGAAATACATGTGAAAATTCCAAAGGGGTAAAAAAATACCTCTATATTCTTGTGGGACTTATTGGGAAAACCATTAAGCTAAGATGATTTCCAACATCCCAGACTGAGACATAATTAAAAATTGATAATACAGTTTAGAAAGAGAGTAAGAAAAAAATGTTTCTGAGCTGAGAAATAGTTTTGGCTTCTCATTCCACAATAATTCTTTTACAGAAAAGTCACAAAGTGCTGAAAAAAGATGTTTGTTCCTGGATATGCGACAGGCCCTTCCTAAGTGACAAGATGGGTCATAATTTTAATGGTCATTGTGACACACCCAGCAATTATCCTTGGATGTAAATGTGACCATGTGAGCTTGCAAAAGCTTCAGAGGGTGACTTCACTCGACTCACTCCTGCGCATCTATCTATGGTTGTCAAGAATCTAAATGACCCATACTAGATAAAATTAATTTTTTATTTAAAAAAACCTCACCTGTATATTCAAAACACCTTGGGTTTATAACCACACAGAGAAAATTATAGAGCAACACACAGTAAAATTATGGGATTGAAATTCAGTAATGGAGAAAGAGAGAGGGAAAACATCTTGGAATTTGGTGCTATAGAAGTTAAAACTGTCAATGGATGCTCATGTTGTCATGGAAACTTGTTGCAATTGAGGGCCAGGAAAGCCATTTCCTAGCTATATCATGCAGAAACGTTCAGAGGCTATTCAGAACAATTGAAATTGTCCGGGTAGATGACCCTCCAAGATGCCAGTAATTGAGTTAGTGGTGGGCCTAAGAATTATGAATAATATATCTAAATAATAAAATCAAAGAAATGATAAATTAGGCAGTCCCAAGTAGGAAAACAAAACAAAACACTTTGGCACATGTAATACTCAAGAGGAAAGGAACAAGTGAAGATAAGAACAATTAGGACCTGTTGGATGTTCTGATAAAATTAAGGATAACTAATAAGTTGTTTAGAAGAGGAATAAAACAATAAAATCAGAAAAGAACATTCTCTAGCTGAATTGTGCTATAGTATATTAATTGTTAATATATTTATCTCCCCCAGTAGATTGTGACCCTCTGTAGAAAGGGGCTGGCCATATTTATCTTTACAGCCCCTGGGCCCAGTTCATGGTTGGCGCCCAGTCAATGTTTGATGGATGATTATAATTGCTACTATTTACTTTTAAATGAACCATAATACAGCCATTGTAGTAAGGATACAGCTTATTTTATTTAATCCCCACCACATTACCGGTCCCCGTTTTTCAGGAGAGACCACTTGAACCTCAGAAAGTTTAACTTCTCAGTGGTCCCACAGCTTGAAAGGAGCCAAATGGGAATTCAAACCCAGGTCTTACTGACCTGAAAGCCATGTTCTTAAAATACGTGCCAATAAATAAATATAGTAGAAGTTACCTAAGAGTATACTGGGAGAGCTAAGCTGGTAGGTATAATCCTATCATCATCATCATCATCATCATCATCATCCATAGGCTTGGTGTCGAAAGGGATCCTCAAGGTCCCTTTGATCCCCCTGTGGCATAGATGAGGACACTTGTCCTTTCCCTGGGAAAAAAGGGAGTTTGGTTTCTAAGTCCTCATTTTGTGCCTTAAATGCTCAAGCTCTGCTTCCTCAGAATGACTTTCCCACTTAGCACCAGGTACATTCTTCCAGTCTTTATGAGAAGGACTAGAAAGCCAAGGCTTCTGCATGAGGAGAAAAACAACAGCATGTGGAAGCCAGCTGCACACAGTACAAAGCACAGTCTGGAGGTCTGTGCAAAAGCAAGCCCATCTTTCACCTCGAGGAACCGTCTTCCCATGGTGACAGAAACATGTTTTGTTGCTGTTTTTGCTTGTTTCAATATGTTTTTAACACCAGAGATGATCATTTTCTATTAAAGTCTGTTGGTTTCCTCCTGTTCATTTAAATAGAATTTCTCTAGAATCAGGTGGCAAAAGTACAGTGTGTTTTTCTGATTAAAAAGAAGTGAAATGACTTTAAAAGTGTCAAGGCGATCCACCTGATCCTCCTCCTAGGGAAATGGCGGTGCTTTTTTCCAGTGCTAGAGATTTAAGGGTCCCCTAGACAATGGGGCACTCTCCAATCCTCTCCTGTTTGGCAAGAACACGTGAAGGTCACCTTTTTATGCATGGAGACTCTTGCTCCTCTTTCCATAGGTTCAGCTTTGGCTTCTGCAGAGCCCAAACCCCGCATATGATAAATAGAGCTGGAGCAACTAAAAAATTACAGTGTCTGCAGGCTCTACAGAGAGAAGGCGGCATGCTAGGCATCAACAGATACCAAATTCAGAATAAAAGATGCCTTCTCTGAAATTATAAGGTACATCCTGTTTTTTGTCATCCTGTCCCAGCTAAAAGAAGAGACTCCAACTAATCTTAGAGAGAAAGTGAAATGAATGCTACTCATGGTGGCCAGGTCCAGAAACAGCATCTTAGGAACAAGCAAGAAAACCACTTCATGGAGAAATTAAAGCTCTCTTTCCAGCCTCTGAAGAGGAACTATTAATGTTCTTCTCTTGCTGGCTCTCTTGTTTTCTTCTTGAGAGGTCATTGTAATCCTTGCTGCTACCATCATTATTTTTGTTCTTGGCCAAGAAAGCTGGATGATTTAAAAATCATTTCAGACTGAAGTTAAAGATCTGTCTTATTCTCAGTTTCCCCTTACTTTCTTACGTTGTATTTTCTCTTTAGAAAGGTGTAAGTGGTGAACATAATAAGAAAAATTATTAGAATTACTACAGTCAGGGTTTTTATTTTAAATGAATATCAACTTTAAAAGCCTAGAATGGCATTTGTCAAGTGTGATAATTGAACTGTTGGCATTAGAATCATCCGGGGATTTTTTGTATAACAGCTTGATTGATATATGTCATAAACCACACATTTCACTCATTTAAAGCATAAAATTCAACGACTGATTGTGGATTCACAGAGTTACTATCAACACAATCAATTCTACAAAACTTTTATCATCCTCAAAAGAAACTCCTACCCACTAGGAGTCACTTCCTACTTTTCTCTAACTCCCTCAGGTCTAGGCAGCAATGAATCTACTTTTTGTGTTATTTACTTATTCAGAACATTTTATAGAAATGGAACCATAAAAAATTGTGTTAGCTTTTTTGACACTGTGACCAAATTACCTGACAAGAACAGTGTAGAGAAGGAAAGGCTTTTTTGTTTTTTATTTTGGTGTTTTTCCCTGAAGCATTAAGTGTAAGAATGTTACACGTGATGAAAAAGTGAGTAGTGCGTATTATGATGTACTCAAAACCATTCCTCTCCTTTTTCAGTCAACTCAGGTCCCTTATAGAGCCCTCCATACCTATGGGAAAGTATATTTGGCTCACAATTTCAGAAGTTCAGTCCATGGTTGGCTAACTCCAAGGCAGAAACATCATGGTGGCAGGGCGTGGTGAAGGAAAGCTGCTCAGCTCATGGCATCTGGGAAGCAGAGAGAAGAGGGGACCAGGGACAGATATAATCCTCAAGGCCATCCTTCCAGTGACCCCCCTCCTCCAGCCATTCCTCACCTCTGAATTTTGCTGCACTGGAAACCTTGCTTTCAACATGTGAGCTTTTGGGAGAACATTCCAGATCCAATCCATAACAAATATACTGTTTTAAATGTGACTAGGTTCTCTCACTTAGCATGTTTTCAAGGTTTATCTATATTGTAAGATGTATTGGTACTTCATTTCTTCTTATTACTGAGCAATCTTCCATTGTGTGGTTGTACCACATTGGGTTTATCTATTTATCAGTTGGAAGACATTTGGATTGTTTTTCCCATTGGACTATAATGAAGAATGCTGCCATGAGCATTTGTGTACAAGTTTGTGTGTGTGTGTGTGTGTGTGTGTGTGTGTGTGTGTGAACATTTGTTTTCAATTCTCTTGGGTATGTACTTAGGAATGAGATTACTATTAAGCTGATGTCTGCCTCTTTGAGGAACTTCCAGACCATTTCCAAAGTGGATGCACAATTTTGTGTTCCCACCAGCAGTGCATAAGGAAACTAATTCTTCCACATCTTGCCAACATTGCTTTATTATCATCAGTGCTTTAAAATGTAGCCCATCTGAGGATCTGAAGTGGCATCTTGTATTTTTTATTTGTATTTCCCTGATGGTTGGGATTTTTGTTCGTATGCACATTCCCAGGCTATGCCCTGACCCTGGATTAAAATCCGCGAGTCTGCACTTCACTGAGACTCACATATTAGTTATTTGTTCCTGCATGAGATACATTTATTATCTTCCACAGTATATGCAGATCAGCTATTTGGGAGAGGTTTGGTCAAGTGTTTCTGGTCCACTATTTCACAAGGATCCATTAGATATCAGTCAAGGATGCCGAAATTTAAGGGCTTGGACTAGATCCAGGGTGTGCTTCATGGCATGTGACTGGTGTAGTGGCTCAAGGAATCACGCTCAGAAGGGCCCTGCATGTGCTTAATGCTCTGTTGTGGCCATCCTGAAGTTCTTAATAACTTGCTATCTTTGAACTTGTGCTTTGTAGGTAATGTCCAATGGGAGAGGGAGCGTGTGTGAGCAGAAGACTCACGCAATGCGTGTGTGTGTGTGTGTGTGTGTGTGTGTGCACGCTCTTCCTTGCAGTCCCATTGCTTACAGTGATTGTGATTCTCCATGAGCATGGAATTCTGGCTGACCCTGCATGTGTTGGAGTTCACTGAGACTCGAAGCAAGTGCAAGGTTAAGCATGTCATGCTCATGACTGAGTAAATGTGACAACCTATAGGGGCCACACCTTCTGTGAGACCCAGAGCTTGCTGTGAACACAGAAAGAAGCCAGTAGAGTTTTAAGAAATATAAATGACCTATCATTCCTCTCTTATTTGTGTAACATCTCCATTTCACCCAGTCAAAATGCTTAAAATGTACACGGAAGGAAGGGAAGATAGGACAACCCATAGTTTATTTTATTTTCAGTCCTTCCTCATTCACCAATAAACTGTCAGTAGAGACTCTTGGTTGGATGTGTGTGTTTATCAAGGAGTAAACAAACAAAGCAAAAAAAAAAAAAAAACAGAAACAACCCAAACAGCTAAGTTAGTTTTATGCAGCATTTCCACTGTTTTGCTGAGAATCAAATGCATATTCATGTAAAAGCTGTGAATAAGAATCACCTATTTTTGGTGCTTTTACATCTGAGTTAAATAGTCTTGTATTTGCATTTAAAATTGGTATTGTACAATATCTTGACAAAAGGTAAAATTCCTGCTAATAATTTAAATTTTTAATTTTTCTTTACTTTGAAAGACATTGTGGTAGATAGAATTCTAAGCTGGTCCCGAGCGTCATACCTCCTGTTATGCCCCATATCATTCCCTCCCCTTCAGTGGAGGCAGGATCTATGACTTGCTTCTAACCCATAGACTATGGCAAAGGTGATATCATAGTTATATATGGAATCTATCTGTGACATGTGTAGACATAGTTGAATGGCTTAGTTCTGCTAGCATGCTCTAGAGATACCCTCCTATTGGTTTGAAGAAGAAAACTGTTAGGATGGGGAAAAGCTGAGCAATTGCATGGTTTCATCAGTACTCCACCTACAACTACTGGAATGAGCCTTAGTGTGAGCCAACACATCAGGCAATCTGCCCTCAAAACCTCATTTTAAATGTTCTTTCCTAGGACCACTAGGGTGTTCACCCTCTTTTTTTTTTTTTTTGCGGTACCGGGAATTGAACCCAGGGGTGTTCTACCTCCGTGCGACACCCCTGGCCCTATTTTTTTATACTTTATTTTGAAACCGGGTCTCACGAAGTTGTGGAGGGCCTCACTAGGTAGAGAGAGAGAGAGAGAGAGATAAGAGAGAGAGCTGAGGCTGGCCGCGAACCCGGATCCTCCGGTCTCCGCCTCCCAAAGTACTGGGATTACAAGCATGCGCCACCACGCCCGGCTGGGTGTTCACCCTCTTAACCTGGTTTCTGGAAGAAAATTTGCCTACAGATCTACTTGAAAGTCCTCTTAGGAACAACCCCTCTAAACAGTGAGGGATTCGGGATTGGCCAGAAGGTGAGGCTGAGGAGTGCTGCCATGACCCTTTCCAGCCGCCCTGAACTGACACAAGGGCCCAGACCTTTGTGGCCTTGCCTAGACTGATCACTGGATGTGAGCCACCTCTGGAGTGTGAGTCTAAGTTTAGGTCAATTGACTCCCAGGGGCAATTCTTGGAGGAGGACTCAACTGGAAGCTGGAGGCAGCCAGCATTCCTGGTGGCTAGGAGAAAGAGGTGCTGAGCCCTCAAAGGGGAATCTGGCTTGTGGATCTTATTGTCTGTGCCTTGAGCATGTGTAAGTTGCAATGTGAGTGCCTGAAGCACTGTACAGCAGGTGTATGACAAGGTAGGGTTTCCTAGAGCATGCTTGCACTGCAGAATCAGTTCATTCTAATGTGTGCATCATAACACTGCTGAGATTTACAAAGGATTTCAGGGTAAGCACTCTTATAAAAAGGGTATGTCAGTGATTTTCTTAAGGGCACAGCAGTGACACTCAATAAAACCATCAAAAATGCTTCCAGAATACTCTAGCAGAAGAAAAATATCAGTCTAATGAAGACAAGAATCATTGTGGTGACCACCTGATGCATCTACAATGAGCAGAGAATTTGGGGTGAATAGCAGGAGGGTTATTTTTAAGTTTTTGAGGATAAATGACTGGTGGCATTAAGTCTTAAAAGAGATTTACATTTGACATACTTGCCACTTCAACATTCAAGATTTTCTCTCCATCAAGGTATCCATCTAGAAAAGTAGAGATTTTGCACACTTATAGTGCTTATATGAGAGAGAGATAATTTTAACCTTTAAGGTACATTATATGCTTCCTAAATTCACATTAGTGATGTTTTATTTAACAAGCAAGTGATATAAAGAGAAAAATATTCATTCAGATTTCTCTATAAGTGATAGAACATGGTGAAATGGATTTAACACCAAAAAGGAGTGAATGGTTAGTAAAAGGCTCATCAATATATGCCTAATAGATTATAGAGAATTAATAAAATAAATGTGTCTGTTTTGTTAATTGTACTTTCATTAACATAAATCATTGGAACTCAGAAAGTCAGGAGGGAAACCAGCAGAGATCTGAATAACTAGGTGGCAGAGAGAGAGAGAGAGAGCGAGCAAGATAGAGAGAGAGAGAGAAAGAGACAGAGGGAGAGAGAGAGAGAAAGGAATAGGTGAAAATGAAAGAAAAATGAGAATTATCCCAACATTGACAAATTGTAGTTGAGTTGGGTATGTAGCACATTTTTGGCAAGCATATTTTATCTCCCTTTTGCCCCCACAAGGTTTATAATATTAGACAATTTTTTATAATTTTAAAATTATGTATTTTATTTCTTAGAGAAGTTTTATGTTTACAGAAAGTTGAGCAGATAGTACCGAGTTCCCATTTCCACCTTCCTCCCTCACACTTTCCCCGATCGCTAACAACTTGCTTTGGTATGGTACATTTGTTACGATTGATTGATGAACCAATATGAGTTCATGCTTTGTGTTGTACATTCTATGGGTTTTGCCAAACACAATCATGTGCTTTTTTAAATGGGAAAGATCTCTGTCTTAGTCTATTTGTGCTGCTATAAAAAATGTCACAGACTGGTAATGTATAAACAACAGAAATTTATTTCTCACAGTTCTAAAGCCTGGGAAGTCCAAGATCAATAAGGCACTGGCTGGTGAAGGCTGGGTCCGTCTACTTCCAAGTGATGTCTTGTTGCTGCATCTTCCAGATGGGAGATTCCTCACCTGCCACACCAATGGGATAAGATGTCTTCATAAAAAGGCTTGAGAGGACCCCACACACCTTTCCTACTCCTCTGGGTGTTGAATTGGGGATTCAGTTTCAATATGAATTTGGAGGGAACAAAACATCCAACCCTTAGCAATCTCTAATAGAGTAAATTGAAATGTCTCAGTGTGCATGCTGGACAACGTGGCTTCTCAGCCAGGGAGTTTTGTGCAGATGGTTACAATTTTGCTCCATAGCTCTTGTCGAAAGATTTTGATTTTGACACTTCTCTTTCCCTTTTCCAACAAAGTCTTCCTTATATCTAAAGATCATCTGATTTCAAATTCCTATTAATTCATTTTTCCTTTCTTCTGTTCAAATACTGTGTGTGTGTGTGTGTGTGTGTGTGTGTGTGTGTGTGTGTGTGTGTGTGGTCTTGGGGACTGAGCTCAGGGGCATTCTACCTCTGAGCTACACCCCCAGCCCAATTTTATTTTTTATTTTGAAACTGGGTCTCACTAAGTTGCTGATGGCCTTGCTAAGTTGCTGAAGTGGGTCTCAAACTTGCGATCCTCCTATCTCAGAATCCCAAGTACTGGGATTACAGGCATGCATCACTACACTTGACTGTTCAGATAATTTTTGAAGAGCTAATCCAATGGGTCTCATCCTTGACTTCACATAAGAAATATCTTGGAAGCTTTAAAACGTATTAATGCCTAGGTCCCATTCCCAAGATATTAGTTTAGAGTAAGCCTGGCCATTAGGATTTTTTAATGCACTTCAAGTAATCCTAATGAGTGGCCAAGATTAAGGAACACTGGTCCAATAGATAGGTAGCACCTATGCCAACATGCACACCATGGAGCTTTGTGGTTCTAAACTCTGCATGCAGTTAAAGACCACTTAATCTAATTTTCATCCCCCAACAAAAAGTCAGAGTTTCATATGATAGAAAATTAATTCAAGTCTGATTCAATAAGATGGAGAAAGTTACATTTCTTGGCAGCTCATTTTAGACTTTCACTAAGAGAAAGATGTCTTCTCTTGGGATTAAAGCACTGTTGAGTTTGTTGGGGGATGAGTCCCTGTGAGGCATGGCTATTGGTTAGCATCCAGTGTTTGGGGGAAATATTGCAATTTCTCAACCTGAGACCAGTAAAGGATGCACTGGGCCTTGGGAGTAAAGGGGGGAAAGAGCAAAATCTAGTGAGATGCTCAAAACTGTGTCCCGTGCAATAGGTACATTACTGTTCACCCTGAATCTCTAGTAAAACCCACTGGATGTTTTATGGGAGTGAATCTTGTCTGTGAAAGTTTTCAGTGTTGAGCATGGGTTGATGCAGAAGAGAAAAAGACACAGTGCACGTGAATGCCGGAACCAGGGATAGAGGGGAACATTGAAAGATTAAAGTATTTAGAACTAACTGAAATCATGGGGGGAAGATTTTGGATTGTCTGGCCATGGAATGGGGACAAGGGTTGAATTTGAGTCAACTTTGAGATCTCCAAGGGTCACAGGAGCCTCATTTTACATTTGAAATTTAGTTATCAATTCTGAGAGCAAGACAAATATATAGCTTCTTGATTCTAAGTGTGTAATGTCTATTGGTCATTTATCCCTCTATCTAGATTCCTTGTGAGGAGAACTTGGTGTGACAAATATCCTTGGTTGTGAGGTTTGTAGGAATAATGCTCATTTCCTAGACAGGAAAGGTTAGGATACCTCACACTCTGAATTAAGTGTTTTATGTTGCCTGGGTGTTCACAAGGTCTCAGATTGGGGCTGTTTTCGGGGTAGATTTTGACCAAGTATTGCAATGTTGAACCTAACAGAAATCCATTGATTGCCTAACCTCAGCATTAGCCAGGAGCAGGAGGACAGAGAGGAGGAGGAGGAAGGCTTTGCTAAGGCTGTGGGAGCCCCACTTGGAAGTACACCAACATGGAATGCTAGCTTTTGAGGAATACGAGGCAAAGGGAAAAAGCGAAGAGAACGTTCTGGTCTTTTGGTACAATTGCTGACGAACCTCAGCACAGTTTGCCCTGCAGCTTACCATCATTCACTAATTGAAAGAACATCCTCTTTGTCACACTGGCTCCATTGAAATCCACTGCAGGAGCAACCCTGCCGGTCAAAGCCCGGGCTCCCCGTTCACAGTGACTCTTCAACCTGCAGGGCCGTTGTGCTTGAAAAACCAGGCAGGCCAACAAGCACAGGATTCAATAAGGCAAACGATCCACCTCCATTTAGTAACCTTATTGATAAGCCCCTGCTTTGCTCTTTAAAATGACCACGTAGAAAGAGAACCCGCCATATATTTGAACCAGGTTTTCTTCCTGCACACAAATTGAAAAGGTAAATTGCTTAGAAATAAAACTGGTTTTGAAATATGTTTTATGTTTCAAAATCAATGGACTCTTTGATAGGGAGGAAAACTTACTGTTCTTTTAACTAGTGTTACATTACTCAGGTGTGTGTGTGTGTGTGTGTGTTGGTGTGTTTTACTGGAGATTGAACCAGGCGCATTCTACCTCTGAGCCACAACCCCAGCCCTTTTTATTTTTGTCCAGAAATGGTCTCACTAGGTTGCTGAATATCTTGCTAAGTTGCTGAGGCTGTCCTTGAACCTGTGATCCTCCTGTCTCAGCCTCCCAAGTACTGGGATTACAGGAGTGCACCACTATGCCTGGCTATATATTTTTTAAAATGCAATTATATATATGCTTTGCCCTGCAGTCCCATACATTTGACTATTCACTCAACATGTACTTTGGCTTCCAGACTCTTCTACCCAATTGTTTACTCAACCCTTCACTTTGGTTGCTTAATGGGCATCTCATACTAAACACGTCTAAAACCAAACTTAATTTCCTATACACTCCTGCCCACCTACTCTGCCCAACTTGTCTTCATCTCGTTAAGTGATTCATTCCATTGCACAGGCCAACACTTACCATCAACCCTTGCGGCTACACCTGACAAACATCTGCACCTGACTACCCTTTTGTCTGGAGGATCCTCTCCAAGGTATCCATCCATGTGCCTCATTTTTTCGGGTTTCTGTGTCTTCTGTTTGCTTGTCACCTTATCAGAGAAGCCTTTGGAGACCACCCTATTTCCCTTACCTTATCATTTTTCTCCTCTTGCTGATAGTATCTTTTCCTAGCAGTATCACATCTGAGAACTTAAATGTGTTGATTTGCTTGTTGTACACGTGCTCCTACTAAAATGTAAGCTCTTTTGGGAAAGGGACATTCTTTTTGGTCATTGGTTTATGCACACACTGAAATGAACTTATATATAGTAGATCATCAATAAATGTGTGTCAAATGCATTAGTGAACAAGTAAATGAAAGAATTGTTTGAGTATATATCCAACAGACTTATCCAGGGGTTAGCGTCAACCTGCTGACAGACTGAGAAATTTGTGCTCTGAGGAGACATAGGCGATGAACTTCAAGAGGAATCTCTTCACAGGAGTACTTAAATGATGCTTTCTTTTTTTTTTTTTTTGCGGTAATGGGGATTGAACCCAGGGGCATTCTATCTCCGAACTACACCCCAGCCCTATTTTTTATTCTTTATTTTGAAACAGAGTCTCACTAAGTTGCGGAGGGCCTCACTAAGTAGCTGAGGCTGGCTGTGAACTCTGATCCTCCGGTCTCAGCCTCCCAAGTACTGGGATTATAAGTGTGCACCACCACGCCTGGCTTAAATGATGATTTCTTGGAGGTGTTTTCACTGTCTAATCTTAAGCCTAAAAGAAAAATAGGAAAACATTGTGAAATTTTATTTAGGATACAGTTATTTAGCGTTGGCTCTGTGCACAGTGTGGTGAGGGATATGAACATAGTGCAGACAGAATTCTTCCTTTCAAGGATACTGCAAGCCAAGCAGGGTGGTGCATGCCTGTAATCCCAGTCCTTGGGAGGCAGAGACAGGAGGATCACAGGTTTGAGGCCAGCCTCTGCAATTTAGAAAGACCCTCAGCAACTTAGTGAGAACCTGTTTTAAAATAAAAAATAAAAAGGGCTGGGGTTGTAACTCAGAGGTAGAATGCCTCTGGTTCAATCCCTAAAACCCCCAAAAAGGATATTGCAGTCTTATTATGCATTACCACAACACTAAATTATTCCACTGTAATGAAAACCCTTCAAAAATTTTATTCCTCCATTTGACAAAAATAAATTATTATTAATAAGTAATTATCCTGTTTTTATATTAAAATGAAGCATATTTCATAAATAATCAAAAGAACACAGAGATATAAAAAAGAAAGCAACAAATGACCTCAAATATCAATACCAGAAATTACTAGTGTTGCTGGGTGAACATCTACATAGTTAGGAAAAAAACTGTAGGAGTTATATGGAAAAAGAGATATTGATTAAAAAATGGGATAACATGGTGTTTTAAAAATGAGAAGTGATTATTTGATTATTTGAGAAGTGAGTTATATGGAAAAAGACATACTGATTAAAAATGGGATAACATGGTATTTTAAAAATGAGAAGTGATTATTTTGTGATTTAAAAGAAGAATAAGTAAATGAAGTAAAACAGAAGGAATTGTTAATTTCACAAAATTATTTCTTTACTACTCAAGGTCTCTTTTCTATTATTTTATTTTATTTGTGCATTGCCATTATACATCATAGTGAGGTCCAATGTGTTAAAACCATATACGCACACAGCTCTCGTCTTCATAGTTTTGTCTTTTACTGAATGTCATGTAGTTGGAATCGTACAGTATGTAGCCTTTTCATATTGGCGTCCTTCGCTTAGGAATTCGCACATAAGGTTACTCTCTGCCTTATGTGGCTTGATAGCTCATGTCTTCTTAGCACTAAATAATATATTTCTTCCTTTTTATTTTATTTTATTTTATTTTTTGGCACTGGGAATTGATCCCAGAGTCATTCTACCTCCGAGATGCACCCCAGCACTATATATATATATATATTTTTTTTTGAAACATGTTCTCACTAGGTTGATGAAAATCTCACTACTTGCTGAGGCTGACCTCGAACTTGTGATCCTCCTGTCTCAGCCAAGTACTGGGATTATGCCACCACGTCCAGCTATATTTCTTCATTTTTAAAATTTAAAAATTTAAAAATTTAAAAATTTTAAAACATAATCAGAAGTATCTGAATGTTACTATTGCATATGTTTTATTCTTGGTGTAAGGCTTGAGATTTAAATGTGATCAAAATTTTTCCAAAATATTTGCATCTATCAATATTCTCTTATATCTCACGAATAAATACTGTCTTACAGAAATAAATACTATCTTGAATTTGGGGTTTATTATTCCCTTACTTTATAAAGATTATTTGTCTATAAATGTATCCCTCTAGACTCTATATTGTTTAGTTTTTGTCTTTTTCCTGCTATAAAAAAATAGGTTTGTAATGTATATAGTCTTATGGAATTTCTTCCATGCATCATTATATTTTTAAGATTCAGTTATTTGTTGCATAATATTTCATTGCATGAATATGATCAAATTCCATTTTCCTGTAGGTAGGCAATTGGTTATTTAATTTCTTCTATTACAAATATTGCTTATATGAGCACTCTTTCACTTAACTCATCGCTCACACAAGAGTTTCTTGTGTGTGTGTGTGTGTGTGTGTGTGGTGTGCCAAATTGTTTTGCAGAGTTCTTACTAGTTTAGATTCCCACCAGTAGTATATAAAACATATGTTTAATCATACTCTTGCCAACACTTGTTATTTCAAACTTCCTTTGGCCAATTTAGTAGACGGAAAATAGCACTTCCTTGTAGTCTTAGTTTCTGTTTTGCTCATTACTGATGTGACTGGGAACCTTCTCATATGTTTGTTGGTCACTCTTATTTCTTATTCTAGGTAACACTTGCCAAGTTCATTAATTCACTCTTTAGTCACCCTTCTCCTCCTCCTCCTTCTTCATGTGTAGGTCTTGTATATTAGCTATATTGGTTGCAAATATGTTCTCACTTTGTTTTTGTTTTATTTTTTGCGGTACTGGGGATTGAACCCAGGGGCGTTCTACCTCCGTGCTACACCCCCGGCCCTATTTTTTTATACTTTATTTTGAAACCGGGTTTCACGAAGTTGGGGAGGGCCTCACTAAGTAGAGAGAGAGAGAGACAGGGAGAGAGAGGCAGGGAGAGAGAGGAGAGAGAGAGAGAGAGAGAGAGCTGAGGCTGGCCGCGAACCCGGATCCTCTGGTCTCCGCCTCCCAAAGTACTGGGATTACAAGCGTGCGCCACCACGCCCGGCCCTGTTCTCACTTTTTTATTATCCTTTGACTCCTTTTATTACATTGTTTGAAGGACAGAAAGTTCTTGCTGTTAATACAGGCAAATTTATCAATTTTTCCCTTTTATGTTTAGTGCTTTGGCTATATTCTGAATGTTTGTATACCCCCCATCCCTGTGTTGAACCCTTAAGCCCAGGTTGATGGTATTGGGAGGTGGGGCCATTGGAAGGTGGTTAAGTCCTGGTGAACAAGTCCTCATGAATGGAATCATGTGCTTATAGAAGAAGTGGAGAGAAGCCACTTGCCCCTTCCACCATGGGAGTGCACAGTGAAAACACCACCTATGGGCCAGAAAATGGGCCCTTATCAGACACTCAACCTACTGGTGCATTAACCATGAACTTTGCAGCGTCCAGAACTGTGAAACATAATGTCTTCTAGTTGTAAACCACCCAGCCTATGGTAATATGTTATAGCAGTCTGAAAGGATAAAGATGGCTTCTTTAATATTTCTTTCCTTATTTCAAAGCCAAAAACCACTTTCCTATGTTTTCTTCTAAATGTTTTAAAATTTTGTGTTTCACATATGAATCTTTATTTTATATTGAAAAAAATCTCATATATGGTATAAGGTAGAGTCATAGTTTTTTCCCCATGTAGATAACTAATTGTCTCAGGTACATTTATTAAATAGTATATTTAAAATATATCAAGCATTAATAAATGCATTTGTGTGTAGTTCTGGGCTTACTCTTCTATTTGTAACAATACCATACTGCTATAATTAGTAAAGCTTTATAATGAGTATTGATGGGGGGGGCAAATCCACTTGTCTATTCTTGGCTTTTTGTTCTTTGATGTGCATTTTAGAAACAACTTTTCAAGTTTGTAAAAATTCTTTTGATGTTTTGTTTACTGGAATTGCCTTGAGTTTATAGGTGAACTTAGAAAGAATTAAAATCTTTATCACATTGTATCTTTCTATTTGTGTGCCGAATACATTTCACAAGTTAAATTTTTAATGTCTTTGCGTAAAGTTTTATAATTGCCCCAAAAGATCCTAGACAATTTTTGTTATATTTATACCCAAGGATCTTATATTTTTCAATGCTATTTTAAGTGCCATATACCTTTCAAAAAATACAATTTTTCTGGTATTTAAAAATGTGATTAGCCGGGTGTGGTGGTGCACGCTTATAATCCCAGTACTTGGGAGGCGGAGACGGGAGGATCCGGATTCGTGGCCAGCCTCAGCTACTTAGTGAGCCCTCCGCAACTTCGTGAGACCTGGTTTCGGAATAAAGTATAAAAAAATAGGGCCGGGAGTGTAGCTCGGAGGTAGAACACCCCTGGGTTCAATCCCCAGTACAGCAAAAAAAAAAAAAAAAAAAGTGATTGATGTTTGTTTAATGATGTCATATATACCCATTTTACTCTATTTATTCTAGTAAATAATACACATCTTCAATCTGAAAATAATGAGTATTTCATTACTCTTCTCCTAATCTTCATGTTTTTATTTTTTTTTTGTCTTGATGAACTGAAAAGGCCTTTAGTAAACATTGAATATACACAGTGATTGTGAGCACCTTATTTTGGTTTTAATTAGAAAGGGAGTGCTTTCAATATTTCTCCATTAAGAATGGAGTTTGCGCTAGGCATTTTTAGGTATTCTTTATCAGGATAAAAATCTTATCTTCTATTCATAGGTTTAGTTATTTTTAACCTAAGTAGGTACTATATTTTATCAAATAATTTTTCTACTTCTTTTGAGTTGTATATGGTTTTCTTCATTAATTCTTTAATGTGGTGAATTACACTTATAATTTTTCTAGTGTTAAACCACTCAGCATATCTGGGATAAACTCGGTAATATCTGTGATATAATAGCTTCTTTCTATGCTTCTGATTTTTCCTTGATATTTCGTTTAACTTTTTTACATCAATGTTCACAAAGCAAGTGATGTGGTTATAAATAACCCTCCAATCTGTGTTTCACAGCTATTATGTACTGTTTGTTGACTACAGGATTTGCATATTGACAAATACCTAATAGACACTTTTGGTATTGATAATGAACATGATAGTGTTGACAGAGTATCTTTTATATTAGAAAAAAATCCACTTTAAGATTATGATTTGGAAGATAGAGGAAAGCCTTCCCTGACAGATCCATCATAGAGACCATAATTACAGCAAATTCCACTTATTTCCTAATGATATCTATACAGCCAATACAGAACAGAAACATTCGTAGAGCAGGAAAATCTTTCCATGGCTCTGAAATACCACAGTGAAAACTATTTGGGGGAATGGGATGCCCTTGTTCAAAGTAGAATTTCCTGACTTTCAATAGAATATCCTGTCTCTCAAGATTACATTTCACTGAGAGTCCCTAACGCTGCAGTGGAAATTCAAAGAGACAAGATAATTGACGTTTCCCTCAATTCAGCATGTCACTTGTTACTTCAGTAATTACACCACTGCTCTCCTCCTGCTCTCACACTCTCACCTTGCCTCAAACATCAGAATTCATATTTGTTTTTTCAAACTGATTTTATATATGAACTACAATAGGAATCCTCGCATTTTTAAGACCTCAGTTACAGTGCTTCTTTTCACACTGGTCTTATTTCATCTTTCTTTGATTTAATCATCATGCCAAGACTTGATATTATTGTTCTATCTGTCATCACTTTTGGTAATATGTCATAATATTCCTTTATGACTTGCTTTCATCTACCAAAAATGTATCAAAATCAATAACATAAAATGATAAAGCAACTTCAAACCAGATAAACAACTAAAATATATAAGCTAGAAAAATAAATACATATCTATAGGCTGCATGTTAGTATCATTTGAGGATGCAGACTTTTTTTTTAACAAGTTACAGTGACCCTGAAATTAATAGCAAGAAAAATCAAAAGGACAAATGGTCCATGAAATTTTCTCTCTGATGAAAGGATAAGATTTCTCACATTATCGTGCTCTCAATGTATTATTTTTATCCTTCAGCTTATATGAGAATTATAGAGGCTAACAAGTGAATTGCTTTTGCCACGATAAAAATAAAAGGGGAACTGCGCAGTCGGAATGTGTCTTAGGCTGTTACTGTGATGAAATGGCCTAAACCTCGAGATAGAACTGAACATGGAACACAGTGAAAGTCATTTAAATTCCAGTTCTGAAACAAAGCCTGAGAAACAAAAAGAAAGCCTTCAAACACAATGAAGGGTCAGTGTGTTCATTTCTGAGGTCCACCGTAGGAAGAGGCATGTCACATCATAGTGTTTGTCCTGATCAGCTGTCATAGATAATGTTATTTCCCAGAGTCCTGCACCGTACCTATCTAAGCACATGATTCATTATAAGACAATTCAATCCTGGATGCTAATAATCCACATTTCTTATACTGATATGTTTTGTCATTTATCCAATGCAGTTATTTCTATCTGACTCTAGGGAAGCACAATGACAGTTCTTCCAGGATGATTAAAATTGCAGGTAAAATGGTTGTTGTTGTTGTTATTGTTTTAAAACATGGAAGGCAGTTTGAGGCATCCAGGGTAAATCTCCTCAAAATGAGCATTCACTTTACAGAATAGACTAATGCTAAAGTAGCTTCTTTTACTTTGCAGCCTTCTAGAATAGTTTTCGGGCATTAATAAACCTTTATGGATAGCCCATGACAGAGAGCAAAGGAAAGGACTTTCAAAGGGATCCACATATTTAAATTAATATGGACCTTCTAACTCCATGAGAAGCTGTGGAATTTTAAGTGGGACTTCACTGGTTTGTTCTGTGCCCTGTACAATTCCCCTGGATTTTAATGAAATATTAGGGTAGATAAAACAGTGAAAAGCATTGACCTAGAAAGAATATTGAAAAGTCCGCCTTCGTATTTCTTATTAGTAATACACCGATAGCCATCTGTGATGTTTTTCATTTATTTTAGTGAAGGCTACTGAGGATGTATGACAAAGACCAGGGTTAAGATATCTACATCTGCTCCCAATAAGATAAGCCACTATTCCCCAATTATAGATGCCATTCCTAGGCAAATGGAGGAGTGAGAAAAAAAAATCTTGGACTAAGTTAAAATCTGAAGTTACTGAATTATCTCAAAATGGATTAAAGTTATTTTCTTCCATAATCAGACAGAATGAAGTTTAAAATAGAGATTAAGTTGGGTTATAGAATAATAAAGAACATTAGCTTCTTTCCCACTCAAGAATAACTGGCCTAAAAAATCTATACTAACTATATTTTTTTGCCTTGTGTATTAGTTATCTATTGCTGCATAACAAATTATCCCCCCAAATGACAGCTTAAAACAATTATAAACATTTACTTCACACAGTTTCTTTGCTCAGGAATTCCAGAGTGACTTGGCTGGGTGGCTCTGGATGAGGCTCTCTCATAAGGTTGCTATAAATACAATGATTGGTACAATAGACATTGGAAGGACTGACTGAAGCTGGAGGGTCTGATGATTCTAAGATGGTCCACATGACCATTAGCGAGTTGGTGCTGGCTGTTGGTAAGAGACCTTCAGTTCCTCACCATATGGACCTTTGCAGAAAGCTGCCGGTGTCCTTAGCACACAGTGGCTGACTTCTTCCCACATGAATAATCTAAAAGAGTGTAAGTGGAAGCTACGTGTCTTTTATTATCTAGCCTCAGAAGTCACAACCAGCAATTCCATAATATCCTATTTGTTACAATTGTCAACCCTATTTAATGGGTGAGTTGAGCATCATGGAGGAAAGCTTCCTACCACAATTTGCGAGCTAGAACTGCATATGATTTAGAGGGCATTTTCAGAAGTAACTACACATATGCAAATGCTATTTCAAATAGTATGTGTTCAGACACCATATCCAAAGAGCCTGAGAACTCAGTGTTGTATTGTTTTCTTGTTGGTGCCACATCGTCTGATAAAAATAACAGAACTTTCAATGATACATAGCTCTTTTTTCTACTCCGAAGTGTAGTGCAAATGTCATTTTATCAGCCTTACATAATATGAAAGCACAGATTACTTGCTAAAAGTTACACAATATATTAAGAGAAGAGTAAAGTTCTGATTAAAGTTATTTCATGCACACAAAGCATTTTGACTTCATTTTGTTGTTAATGCAAATAAGAGCCAACAAAATAAAAGGAAGGGAAATAAATGTTTGTGTAAAAGGGAGAAATGCAGTAGTTGTATCTGGTTGGAAATATTATAAAACATAGCCTTCCTTTCCCAGGCAAAATAAGTGATTCAAAAAAAGGTAGAGAAAGAGAAATAAAACAAAGATTAACCTCCAGCAGGGCCACACAGCTCAGTCCCTTAATTTTACAAATGAGGAGACCAAGGCCCAGCAATTTTACTGGCTTACCCAACCCTACATGGTATATTAACCGTTTGTACTATATATCCCGAAGAGATTTCACAGGCCTGAGGCTCTTTTCCCTTAATTAATTTTGAATTCATACAGCATCAAAAAACAGGTCAAAAGTACAAAGTTGAAGAATCAGTCATTTATTATTACCTACACAAATAAAAATATTGTTTGGTAGACTGCAATGATTCTTAATTTTTTAAAAAATACAAATTTGGTCCAATAACTTTGCATTATAGAGACACTTCAAATCACTACAGGAAATCTTTCTAACTTGAAGCTTCAACTCAAAGTATTGTTTAAAATTAAAGAAATGTTTTCACATTCTTATGATGACTGCCATGGAGCAATGTACTTCTATTTCTCTTTTTCTTTCAAAAATTCTCTTGCCAATAGAAAAGAAACTTCTTTACTGTAGGAAGCACTAATCACAGAAAATAATTTTGGGTTGTGTCAGAAATTTTGATCAGATGAAACTGATGTCCTGTAGCCGAATGTCTTGCTTGTTGGCATTTTGTGAGTGTGTTTTAGGAATTGTTTTCCAAACTTCATTGTGACTTATTGCCTCTTTTCAACTCTTCTCTGTCTGACTCTCTTTAGTGTGCAAAACTTTCTGATTGCCGTAATTTTATTTTCATGCCACATTACCCTAAAAAACGTTCTTCCAAACAAACGATTGCTGTCAAAAGACAGAAGATGCACTGTTTATCTTGGATTCTAGTGAATGAAAATAACTCATAATGGTCTATGATGCTCGCTTTAGAAATGTGACTGCCTCGTTTGGAAACTGAATTAGTACATGCTAAATGGTAATTCACAGTTTCTAGGATAAGGTGGAAGAGGTCCTTGGACTAATTGATTAGAAATGGGAAAATTAATGGGTTCTGTAGATGAAGAAACACAGTAATGATATGCAGGCACCTGGATTTCATTATATAATCAAACATTTACTGAGTACTGACCATCGATTGGGTGCCCACTATTGGTCATGGATGGTGCTGTTAAATGTTCAAGGTTGAATTTGTGCTTTAACTCTCAAATTTTATTACTCTCCTTTTCTGCCCTCCCAGTTTTAAGCTAAACGTATTAAACACAGAAAGAAATATAGCCAACTATCTTAGAAAATACCCTTTAATTGGGACTTTTCTAGTAAAGGCTTTGTAGCATGACTAAGGCCACGAAACTTAAATAGGATCTCAGTGCATATCAACATCCAGACTCTGAAAGTCAATTCAAAACATACCCAGAAGTGCTGGGACAAGGAAAGGAGAAAGAAGTTAAGAAAAATCATGCAGTTATCACCAAAGCCTGCTGTGTAGCTACCTTGGGTACCGGCCTCCAGTCTTCTGATAGGAGGGTGTCTTGTGAGATAAGAGAGCAACAGAGGGTGGGTGTGGAAATGGAAAGGCTAGGGTGCAGACCGACTCTGAAAGGCAGGTCAAGGGTACTATCCAGGAAGCCCCACTGTCTGAGAACAGAGGGCCCCATCACTGACTAGCTGGATAAACATAAGCAGTTACCCATCACCAAGGAATCTCAGTTCTCTCTGAAACATGTAAGTATATGTTGAGTATACTTTATACAAAATGCTTGGGACCAGAAGTGGGTTATGGATTTGGGAATATCTGCATATAGATAACGAGCTATCTTAGAAGCAGGACTCAAGTGGAAACAGAAAATGTATTTATATTTCATCTATATACATGTAGACTAAAGTTAATCTTACACAACATTTGTAATAATTTCGTACATGAAACAAAGTTTCCTGGTATGGAATTTTCCACATGTGGCATTATGTCAGTGCTCAAAAAGTCGTGAGCATTTTGGAGCATTTTGAATTTCAGATTTTCAGGATGCTCATCCTGTATCACTTCCCACTAGCTGTGAGGACTGCTACAGGTGTTCTTCCTGTAGGTCTAGTTCCAAGATTTCTCTGCGCCAAGCGTAGCAAACCCAGGAGTCTCTCAGAGGCCTCCTGTACCCTGGAGGAAGAGGAAGCGTGCACAGGAAAGGTAGAATTATTCTTGCAGCAGGAAGCCAGGGTGCCTGGGACGAGCTATTGACTTTAGGACATGCTTTCATTGAAAACATTTCTAAGTCCTCTTGGGTTTCCCCCGGATTCCCTCCTACCCTGATCCCTTAAGAATCTCCAGTTTCCCCAGGTTGGAACCTCTATGATGACCCCATGACTAAGATGCTACTCCTGCCCTGGCTCAAAGGAAAGACCTATTTTCCCTTGTAGTTGTGGACTGGATCTCACTGCAAAGACAGTGCTGCTGGCTGGCTAGTCATGACAGAGTGTCTGCCAGGAAATGCTACCGTTATCCCTTGAGTGTGAGCCCAAGGCAACATACTCCTGGTTTAGTATCACAGGCGCTATGGCTGAATTCTTTGGGGTCCAGCTGCACACCTGGCTCAGCTCTTTTAGCTGTGACACATATGCTCCTAGCTTCTTCTCTGACTTCCACTGGTTTGCATTGTTAGAATCCACCCCATTTAAGGCTACAGTAGTTCTTCAATCTTGAGAGGTCTCCAAAGGTGGTGGGCCTCATTGTGTTTTGTAACAACAAAACAGCACCTGTCCAGGATGGGCAGCGGTGGTTCTAACTAGGTTAGTGATCTCTATCTAAGTGCACTATGGCTGGAGGTATGTAAGTCTTGCTTTGAAAGAGGAAAGCTGTTTTCTCTACCATAAACACCTGTGTTTGGATCTCAATAGCAGATAGGTCTCCTGTCCATCCAACTCACCCCAGCAAAGATATTTCCTTTGTAACTACCTATTGTGTATCTCTGTTGCTTCACCAATGACACCATATTGTGACTACTGGGTTTAAATCTATTTCTCAATTTTGTTGGAATTTCACAGAGGCAAAGACCCTCTACTAAATATTTTTGCACTATCAGTACTTAGTGCCAGATAAATAGCTGAATAAATGAATCTTATAGTTGGATTGGGGCATAATAGCATATAAATGTAAAATATTAATACACATCCATCTCAAGCTCTCAGTAATATTGGGAGGACCTTGTCAGAACCCAGTTGATAGAGCACAGTGTCAGTTCTAAGATGCGGATGCTTTCCTGTGGATATTTACATTTCTGGAATGGGGAGGTAGCTCGTGGTCCCTGTTGGCCAAGCAGCAGTCAGCTTGTGGTCCATGTGTGATCTGGGGGAATGAGGTGGAATTCCCGGGGAGAATGGCTGGAGCACTTTTTAATGAAATGCAACAATTGCCAATATTCCTGATGCCATAGAAGACAATATTATATGGAAAGATCACAACATCTACTGCTTTGAGTAGGAAAGTTTTCCAGAGTCAGTAGCTGACTGTGAAGAAGTTTCAGGAATACCTTCACCAATTTAACTTGTTCTGTTTTCCTATTTTAGGAATGCACAGGGCGCTATATCATAAAATGTCTGTGCCTAAACAAATCTAAAATAGCTCTTTCACTAAGTAGAAAATAAAAACACTAAGTGAGAAGAGGATGTTATGTAAATTTAACTGACAGCATTTTCCCCCTTCTTAGTAATCCATAAAATAATGGTGATTCTTGTAGTCGATAGCATTGTATTCCATGAAATATGAGATACTTGCTGTAAAATTAGTGATTTTTTTCTTCCTTTGAGAAACAAATGAGATTAGTACATTGTAACTGTTATCTTTTTTTACAGAAGTAAAAGCACACGGAGATCTGCACATAACTTTCTCAGAAAGATGAATTTCACAGTGTTGTAATAAACAGAACATAGAATTCCTGCAAATTCCCTGGGAGGAATTTCTCTGCCTAAACTGGGACTTGCTTATTGTTTAACATTGCTGCTATAGAAAATGCAGAGACCTACCCAGATAAGCCACATTAAAAACAATCTATGTGTTTTTGTTTGTTTGTTTGTTTTTGCGGTACTGGGGATTGAACCCAGGGGCGTTCTACCTCCTCGCTACACCCCTGGCCCTATTTTTTTATACTTTATTTTGAAACCGGGTCTCACGAAGTTGCGGAGGGCCTCATTAGGTAGAGAGAGAGAGAGAGAGACAGGGGGAGAGAGAGAGAGAGAGAGAGCTGAGGCTGGCCGCGAACCCAGATCCTCCGGTCTCCACCTCCCAAAGTACTGGGATTACAAGCGTGCGCCACCACGCCCGGCCAATCTATGTGATTTTTGACAGCATTGCCAATTATTTCTGCCTTGATAGATTCCCCACCTCAAAAGGGAAGCAAAAATAAATAAATAGATGGGACAAAAGTCCCCATCCTCACTCTTTGAACCCTGAAGTGCCCAATGACGTTGTTGCCAAATCCTCACTTCCTTCCAGAGAAGATGGTTAGGTCCACATCTTTCTAGAGGATCAGAAACACCAGGAAAATAATAGTAACAAAGGCAACAATTTTATGAGCAGAGAGCTGCATCATTAAAGGGAAACAGGAAACCTTTTTGAATGGTCACTAAGTGTCTTCGTGGCCTGAATTGTCCATTTTGCTGCATATTTTAAAGAGCCAAAGTTAGAGCTCACACAAGTAGAAACCACCCCCGATAGGTTGGCAAGAGTCAAAAACACAGGTAAGGATGCCCGGGCCAACACTGCCATCCTTGAACTGCCTGGCCTCCCGCAGCACACTCCATGGCTATAATGGAGTTTGGATTGAGAATGTGCCCCTAGCCCTCATGGAAACGAGGTAGCAATGTTGAAAGCAGGACTTGGTTGCTAAGGAGGGGTCCCTGGGGTGTGGCCTTGGGGATTATATAACCTCGTCTCCTCCTCCTGTTCTCTCTGCTTCTGGACTCTGTGATGTGAGGAGCAGCGCCTGTGTGCTCTCTCCTTCCACTTCCTGCCGCCCTGAGCTTCAGACCCTGGCCTCACATGGACTGAACCCAGAGCCTCCAAGAAACTGTGATCAAATAAATCTCTCCTTTAAGTTGTGTGGTCAGTCGTTTTGGATTCTAGCAGTGAGGCTGTCCATCAAGACAATGTTTTTTAAATTCTTCTCCCCGTCCTCTACTTTACCTCCAAAACAAAGGGATGGAAGCAGAACCCATAGGGTATTAATGATTTCCTTTGTCCACGTTACACAGATGACGCGTTTGACAGCAGTGGGTCCAGGATGGAAGGCAGGCAGCTCACAGGCTGTTCCTGCCCATCCAAACAGAGGAGAGATGTGTCTAGAGAAATAAATACAAGGCTCCCACTGGTTTGGATGTCCCCAGTGTGCAATTAAATTGCTAGGTCTGTAATTCCCAGTAGGATCATGCTAGTTCTTGCCTTTTCAAACTCTCATGGTAGATTGTAAAAATGCTGATTTACCACCTTTCTTGGCAAGTTGTCTCTGGAACTGTTCACTCCACCCTGCCCAACATTTAATAAAAACCCAGCATTGAAAAGGGTCAGGGGGCATCTCTGAATTCCATATTTGTTGCAAAAAGAAAAAGTAATATTTTATTGTTCTGGCAGTGAGGGGGAGTCCAAGAAATGAAAGCAGAAAAAAGAAAAGAAAAAATTTGGTATTCCAGGAGCTCCAAGTCCCAAAGCTTCCAAATCCTGCCCAGCAGCATTCTTCAATATTTGTAGATTCTGTAAAGCTGATGGCCTTTACTCGGGCACCCTGCTAGCCTCCATAATTGCATTTACACACAACTTTGTTGTTTTAGAGAGAAGCAGCTGCATATGCCACTTAAAATACCTTAATTACTGCATCTCTTTTCTGAAAGGGTGGGGTTTCTTGTGCAGAGGTGGGATACCATCCTGGGCAGGTCCCACAGGGCTCGGCTACTGCTGTGAGCTAGGGGGAGGGTGTGCAGAAAGCTGTGGGGTAGAGTCTTGTCTGAAGGAGATGAAATGCTGCATGCAGAGGGCTAATGAAAAGCTTCATGCTTGAAGAATCCATAGTAAAGGCAAGTCCTGGGAAGCCAGCAGTTTCCCCTTTTCCTGGTCATGTTAACTTTATAGTTGGAAATGTGAGTGCAATTTTGACATTTGTATGGACTTAGCAGTGGAAAGATAGTGAATCATGAAGCCAGTTTTTACTGGAAAACCTGGCCAAGAACAAAGCTTTGCCAGTGACTAAGGTATAGCCTTTTTTTCTGGGACCTCGCATACTACTTCTTCACAGTTATAGGAAATAAAAATGCCACCAGGGCGCCAGCAGGAGCCTCAGCTCTCCTTCTAACCTGAAGCCAAAAAACGAGTCTAGAAATCTCACCAAAATATTTCAGGACATTGTCACCCCACATAGCATACTGCGTTCCCCAAACTTAACTTTAAAAACTCAACCAGGTTCATTTTTTCAATTTTAAAAATTAAATTTATGTTTGACAATTTTAAGCCAGGTGTGGTAGTCCATACCTTTAATCCCATTACTTGGGAGGTCGAGACAGGAGGTTGGCAGTTTTAAGGTAAGCCTCAGCAACTTAGTGAAACCCTGTTTCAAAATAAAAAAAAAAATGAAAAGGACTTGGGATGTAGCTCGGAGGTAGAATGCCCCTGGGTTCAATCCCCAGTACCACGATTTTTTAAGTAATAATTCATGCTGTCATACAAAATTCAAATGGTGCAAATAGTGTGTACTAAAATCTAGGCCTCTCCCACCTGTTGCCAGTGACTTGATACTCTTCCAGAATTTGGTGGCACACAGCAGTATATGGTGCAGAAATTTCTCTTTTGTTTCATATGTGGAATTTTACATTTTTTCAAAGAGTCTTAATAAAAATGGAGTGAATTTAGTGAAATGATGTAATTGTTTCGATTTAGAATGTCCCCCTAGCCCTCATGGAAATGAGGTAGCAGTGTTGGGCATGGGGCTTAGTTGCTAAGGAGGGGCCCCTGGAGGTGTGACCTTGGGGATTATATGGTTCCTCCTCCCCCTGCTCCTGTTCTTTCTGCTTCCAGCTTCTGTGATGTGAGGAGTAGAGCCCATGTGCTCTCTCTCGCTCTCTCTCTCTGCTTCCCACCGCCATGCCTTGACCTCTGCAGAACTGGCTTGACATGGACTGAACCCCAAAATCTCCAAAAACTGTGAGCAAATAAATTTTCCTTCCTCTAAGTTGTATGGTGAATCGTTTTGGATTATAGCAGTGAGAATGCTGACTGAGATAGAAATTAGTATCAAAGGAGTGGGGTCACAGCTATATCTAAGTCTAACCATGTGGATTGTGAGTCTTTGGAAGTTTTGTGAGATTAACTTGGAAGGGCCAGAATGTTACTAGAAAGGCAGGCGGTAGACTTTGCTCAGGAGATTTTGAAGTGCAAAGAGGACTCCATAGGAAAATGGAGTAGAGGCCACATGTGTTACATTATGGCAAAGAAATTAATGGCATTTTGCCCATGTCCTGAAACGTTGTGAGGCTGAATTTAAAGATGACAGACTGATTAACCTGGTGGAAGAGATCTCAAAATAGCAAAGTATCTACAATGCATTATGGATATTGATATCTGCATTCAACGAATTGTACACTGAATTTTAGGAGTGGAAAGTAAAGCAGAGAGACTTCATACATTTGCAGTTTGGCCTGAAAGGCATATATAAATTGGGGCCCATATAGATGACGTTGGGAAAGAAGGTAAAATGGATGAAAGGAAGGAGAAAGCTGTGGTCATGATGGAGGCGGGATCAGTGGTGACCGCAGCTGTGACTGAAAAGGGCCCAGTGGCAGTGATTCAAGAGGGCATGACTTCCCTTCCTGCTGGCTGTCAATGTTGATGCTCATGCAATGCTGGCTTTGCTGAAAAAAGGGGTCATGGAGCCGTCCCCCAGATTTCAAAGGAAGGCCTAAGAAGCCAGGCAACTGTGACAGGACTGGAATCCCTGCCAGCAGGTCTAAATGGGGTAATTTGTGAAGCTGTGAGGTTGAAGCCAAGGTTGCAAGGAAAACCCCTGAGATTTAGAGATGCCAGAAATGTGAAACACCACAAGGAAAGACTACAAGTTGCAAGCCATGGACACAGGCTAGAAGAACCAATATGCTGCCCATTGTAACCAACTAGGCTATAGAGGTGGGGCTGCCAAGGTGCCTTGGAGATCACATCTCACCACCATGTGCCCTGGATGCCAGAGTGAAGCTGCAGGATCAAATGATTCCACTATTGTATTTCAATACTGTTTTGGTACCATTCCTTCTTTCTATGGCCCTGTTCCTCCTTTTTTGAATGCAAATGTCTACTCTATGCCATTGTACATTGGATGTTGTTATAGTTAGATATAAAATGTCCCCTAAAGAACTCATTTATTAGTGTTTAGAGCTGATGTAATTGAGTCATGAGGGTTGTAATCCCCAGCAGTACAATGGATTTAACTGGGTGGTGACCCAGGTCAGTAGGGTGTGGCTAGAGGTGGGTCCCTGGGGATGCGACCTTGGAGATGATATAAATGGTTCCTCCTACCCCTGCTTGCTCACTCTTGCTTCTGGCCTCCATGATGTGAAGAGCACAGCCCATGCGCTCTTCCACTGTCTGCCTCCCGCTGCCAAGCCCTGAGATCCATGGTCCCCAGCCTCACATGGAATGAGCAGGAAAGCATAAGAAAATAAATCTTCTTTTCTCTAAGTTACCTGATCAATCTTTTAGATTGTAACTGCAAGATTGTTGATGGACACAGATGTATATAACTTGCCTTTTGTTTTTACAGGGTCTCACAGACAAGAGTTTACCTTGAGTCTCAGAAGAGACTTTGGACTTTTGAGCCATGCTAAAACTGTTAAGATTAAGGAACTCTTGGGGATGGACTTAATGTAGTTTGCATTGTGAGGTGGATATGAGGTCTAGGGGGCCAGTGGTGGAGTGTAGTGGTTTCGATGTAGAATGCCCCCTACTCTTTACAGAAACAAGGTAGCAATGCTGGAAGCGGGACTTGGTTGCTAAGAAGGGGTCTCTGAGGGTGTGGCATTGGGGATAATATGGTTCCTCCTCTCCCTGATCTCACTCAGTCTACTTTTGGCCTCTGTTATGTAAGGGGCAAAGCCCATGTGCTCTCCCTCTTTCTGCTTCCCACGACCATGCCTTGAGCTCCACACACACCAGCATCACATGGACTAAACCCCCAATCTCCAAAAACCACGAGCAAAGAAGTCGTCTTTCCTCTAAGTTGTGTGGTCAATCATTTTGGATTATCCCAATAAGAATGTTGACAGAGACAAATGGGTAAACTATTCATTCTTTGAACAACCTAATGAAATGGATTACTTTATTAGAGGAGTCACCCAGACACATAAATATTAACATGTTTTAAATCACTTTTTAATTTTTTTAAATAATTTTTTGATATGTAGATGCATCTATAATCTCCACAGCAGGTAATTTTTTTTTTTTTTTTGCGGTACGGGGGATTGAACCCAGGGGCATTCTACCTCTGTGCTACACCCCCGGCCCTATTTTTTATACTTTATTTTGAAACCGGGTCTCACAAAGTTGTGGAGGGCCTCACTAAGTAGAGAGAGAGACAGGGAGAGAGAGAGAGAGAGAGAGAGAGAGAGAGAGAGAGAGAGAGAGAGATGAGGCTGGCCGCGAACCCGGATCCTTCGGTCTCTTCCTCCCAAAGTACTGGGATTACAAGCGTGCGCCACCACGTCCGGCAGCAGGTAAATTTTGATGTAAGCATTTCCCTTACTCCTCTTATTCATCATGGAATTGTGCCTTCCACCAACAGAGCTTTCTCTCAGATCCCACTTCATTACAGTCTTTACATATTCTCACTGATGCTTATGGTTACAGTCTTTAAATTTTTTGAAGTAATTTTTCACAGGTTTACAGATGGATTTGGTAAAAAGTCATGATTTTTAATTGGCTAATAAAAATCAAATCATTACACCCATGGCTGGTCACCAACAAGAAGGAGAGAAATGGTGTTACTGTGTAAAAAGAGCACTTGCTTAGGGTTTAAATGGATTTTTATCAGTATACTATAACCTTGTTTGCATCTGGATCTCAACCAGGTCTTCAAATCACTCTAGCCTCCCATTTCCTTTTTCTGTAACATGAGGGGAAAATCTCAATTAGAGATTTCCTGTCTCAACATTTTGTCTCTTACCTGACATTTTCCAGGGTTTGCCTATATGCAGCTAAGTCCCTAATTGATCAACATAACACACTGCTTCTTCTCAAGTTGAAACTAAAAAGGAGCATGACCAGACTGAAATTTGCTAGGCATTTTTCATATTTCTTGACAGAGCAATGCAAAGAAGTGGTTTTGTCTCATATCAATTCATCTTTGTTTCATTCAATTGTGCAGACCCTTTTGGCTTTCATGCCTCTGAAGTTCAAGTTTCATCCTGAATGTGGGGCAGGCTCTATTCTTGGTTCGGATGCAGGCCTTTGGGAAGATCCCCAGCTTCTCATCCCACTACTCTGCTCATTGATAACTGTGAGCAGGACAGTGGCACCTTCTGTCCAAACTCACCATGCCAATCAGCCTGAATTCTGGATGACTGAATAGATCGAAGCTGGGTATGAGAATCTAAGACCAGAGGAACAGTGGGCTGCAGAGACTGGAACTGAGAAACACGTGAAAACTTCTTCCCTAGAATTAAGCCAATGTCAGGAACCCAAACCCTGTGTTTCAAAGAGGTAGACAATCATGTCTAAATCAAGAATTAGGCAACATATAATTTGTTCTTCTAACTCTTACCATTGTAACTTCCAATATATGATTCACCCAAACATTAAGGACAAATTATGTCCAAACATTGTTCTAGGTGCCAGAAATATACTAGTAAGAGACCCTTCACTACCCAAAGCAAAAACAAAAATATGCCTCCTGAAGTTCCCATTCTAACATGTTCTCTTCTCTCCATCAACCTATGTCAATGTCTTAACTGACTTCTTTCTGTTAACATGAAAACATTAGTGTCTTACTCTAATTTTTAAGCTGTACTTTGTGTTTCATACAGTTTCAAGATTTTTAATGTTAACTTGCTGATTTTCAAGTATAAGTAATCTTTCACACTTTGTCTAAAGAAGTTGACTCCAATGTCAAAAATCTACAGATTTATGTTAAAACTATGCAAACAGCAATGACTACAGAGCCAGATAATATCTAGAATTATTTTTGGTCTCTGAGAGGTTTCAGGGCATGACCTCTGAATGAACTAAAAGAGACTATTCATATTCCAAGCATTAGGGTCACACGAACTCCAGTCTCATAACTAATCAGCAAGATGTCTAAAATTTTAACACGATACTGACAATGATTGTCTCCTTGCCAAACTCTAGCTGGGCTCCTCTGAGCTATTTATCACCTGGGCCTCACCTTGGCCTATAAAGGTTTGAGCAATACACTAACAGTTTCAGACAGCTCAAGGTCATATTGCCAGGATGATTCTGTCCCCCTTAAAGTTCTTGCCTGAGAAAGCTTAAGGTTGCCAAAAGTATTTACTGTTTGTCCCAGCCAATGCCTGAGGATAGATCCCCTGTCTCCCAGTGTCTGTGAGAGTGTAGGAGCCTAAGTTTAAAAAAGGCCCAGTTAGAAAAACCACAAAAACTTCCCATGAACTGGCCTCCCCCTCACTGCTTTCTGTAATTTTTAACTTCACTGTGTTTGGGCCCCTTTTCATCCTCCTTCCTACTCCCTTGTTCTCCCTTTGAAATGCCTACTCACCTGCATTCACCCAAGAGAGAATGGAGCCACCTATGTTCTCTCTCCTGCAGTCAGTACTTACTGAATAAAATATATTTTCAACAGTTTAACATCTGGATGTACGGTCTGGATCCACCACACAAACAGAACTAAATACAAAAATCACATGATCATTTCAATAGATGCTGAAAAAGCATTTGACAAAATCCAACACCCATTCATGATAAAAAAAAACACTGCAAAAAATCAGAATAGAAGGAACATACCTCAACATCATAAAGGCAATATACAATAGGCCCACAGCCAACATCATATTGAATGGGGAAAAACTATGAGAGTTCCCCTTAAAAACAGGAACGAGACAAGGATGTCCACTATCACCACTTCTTTTCAATATAGTACTAGAGACTCTAGCCAGAGCAATAAGGCAAGAGAAGGAAATCAAAGGAGTGCAAATAGGAAAAGAAGAAATGAAACTATCTATTTGTAGATGATATGATGTTATACTTAGAAGACCCAACAAATTCAACCAAAAGGCTTATAGAACTGATCAACAAATTCAGCAAAGTGTCTGGATACAAAATCAATCTTAAAAAATCAGTTCTTCTATATGCCAACCATAAATCCACTGAAAAAGAAATCCAGAAAACATTTCTACTCACAATATCCTCCCAAACAATAAAATACTTGGGAATAAACCTAACCAAGGGGGTAAAAGACCTCTACAAGGAAAATTATAGAACACTGAAAAAAGAAATTGAAGATCTTAGAAGATGGAAAGACCTCCCATGCTCTTGGATAGACAGAATAAATATCATCAAAACAGCCATTCTTCCAAAAAATAATCTACAGATTCAATGCAATACCCATTCAATTACCAAGGTCATTCTTCACAGAAATAGAAAAATCAGTCCTTAAATTCATTTGGAACAATAAAACACCTAGAGTAGCCAAAGTAGTTTTCAGTAACAATAACCATGCAAGAGGCATCACAATACCTGACTTCAAATTATACTATTGAGCCATAGTAATAAAAACAGCATGGTATTGGCACAAAAGCAGACACATAGATCAATGGAGCAGAATAGAAGACTGACAAACAAATCCGCCCACTTACAGCCAATTGATTTTTGACAAAGGAGCCAAAAACATACTCTGGAAAAAAGATAACCTCTTCAACAAATGATGTTGGCAAAACTGGTTAACCACACGCAGAAAAATGGAAAATAAACCCCTCTTTCTCACCCTGCACAAGCGTCAATTCAAGATGGATCAAATATCAGGAAATTAGACCAGAGACTTTGCAGCTACTTGAAGAGGGCATAGGTTCAACTCTTCAACATATAGGCACAAGCAAAAACTTCCTCAACAAGACCCCAGAGGCACAAGACGTTAAAAAGAGGATCAATATGTGGGATTGCAGTAAACTGAAGAGCTTCTGCACAGCAAAGGAAACTATCAAGAACCTCAACAGAGAGCTGACAGAATGGGAGAAGATTTTTGCCAGCTACTGTTCTGATAGAGGACTTATATCTAGAATATACAGAGAACTCAAAAAACTCACCACATAAAAAACAAACAACCCAATCAAAAAATGGGCAAGTGAACTAAATAGACACTTCACAAAAGAAGAAATACAAATGGCCAATAAATGTATGAAAAAATGTTCAACTTTATTAGCAATCAGAGAGATGCAAATCAAAGCCACCCTGAGAGTTTACTTAACCCCAATCATTAAAAACACAAACAATAACAAATGCTGGCAAGGATGTGGAGAAGTAGGAACTCTAATACATTGTTGGTGGGATTGCAAATTAGTGCAACCACTTTGGATAACAGTGTGGAGGATCCTCAGAAGACTGAGAATGAACCTACCATTTGACCTAGCAATATCACTTCTAGGTATCTATCCAAAAGAATGGAAACCAAACTACCAGACTAATGCATGTGTATCTATGTTTATAGCTGCACAACTCACAATTTCCAAACTATGGAACCAGCCAAGATGTCCATCAACAAATGAATGGATTACAAAACTATGGGATATATACACATGGAATTTTACACAGCCATAAAGAAGAACAAAATTATGTCATTTGTAGGGAAATGGATGGAATTAGAGAACATTATGCTAAATGAGATTAGTCCGTCACAAAAAGTGAAACGTCGGATGCTCTCCCTAATATGCGTAAGCTAGGGAGAATAGGGTGTAGGAGGGAATCCAAATAAAGATGGAGAAAACCTTAGATGAGTAAAGAAGGCAACCTAACTGAGGGAGATGGGAGGGGGGAAGAGGGAAAGACCCTAATGCACAGGATATGCATACACAAACTTATCAACTACTATGCTGAGCAGGAGAAGGAGGGAAGGGGGAGGGAATGGGGGTGGGAATTGGGGGAGAGCTAATTGACCGATGTGTGCATGTATACTTCTATCACCCTGAAACCCATCAAGATGTATGATTACAATGCACCAATAAAAAAAAATAATTAAGCCAGGCACAGTGGCGCACGCTTGTAATCCCAGTACTTGGGAGGCTGAGACCAGAGGATCTGGCTTCACAGCCAGCCTCAGCTACTTAGTGAGGCCCTCCAAAACTTAGTGAGACCTTGTTTCAAAATAAAGAATAAAAAATAGGACTGGAGGTGTAGCTTGGAGGTAGAATGCCCCTGGGTTCAATCCCCAGTACCGCAAATAATAATAATAATAATAATAATAATAATTAGATAACCCTTGAAAACCTGTGCAAGAATGCTTGTAATAGCTCCATTTATAATAGCTGCTAATTAGAAACAACTTGGTGTCAACCAAAAGGACAATGAATAATCCAGTCGGGCTGTAATAATCCAATGGAATACTAGTCCAATAGAAAAGAATGAGCTACAGATCCACCAGTGACTTGAATGTATATAAAACTACTGTACTGAGAAAAACAGATGTAAAAACATACTCTATGGTTAAATTTATTAACGATCCAGGAACAAGGGCAAGGAACCTACAGCAATAAAAGTCGGGATATTGATTATCTGTGTAGGTGGAGAGTGATGAGCACCGGTGGGGGAGGGGCAGGAGGGAACTTTCTTGGCTGCTGGGAGTCGTGTGTGTCCTCTTCAGGATGGTGGTGTCTCATTCATGGAGACCAGGCTGTACGCTTACCGTGGTACATCTTGCAATGTGTCCTAACTCAATTTTTAAAAAAGAAGGAACTCTAGGTTGAAAATTGCCCTCCTTCAGCACTTTCAAAAACTTCCTCCATTGTCTTCTAACATTCACTGGTGATGACATGAAGTCTTGTGACAGTCTGATTCTCATTCCTTTGAAGTTGCCAGTTTATCCTCTCCAGAAGCTTGAGAAATTTTCTTTAAACATCTTATTCTGAAATTCCACAAAGATGTGTCTAGATGGGAATCTTCTTTATTCATCTCATTTGCCCCTCAGTATGCTTTTTCAATTAACTTTTAAAAAAGACTTTTCACACTGTTATGGGTTGAAATGTGTCCACTCCTCAAAAGACATTGAAGTCCTTACCCCGGTATTTGTGAATGTGAATTTATTTGGAAAGACCATCTTTGCAGATGATCAAGATGGGTCATATTTGCCTTAATCCATGAAGACCATATCCTTACAAAAAGGAGAAATTTAGGGACAATGACAGATACGAGCACAGAATGCCATGGGAAGATGAAGATAGAGATCAGGGCGATGGGTCTACAAACCAAAGAGCACCACAGATTGCTATTGAACCCCACCCCAGAAGCTCAGAGAGAGGCCTGGAACAGCTCACATCCCTCATAAGTAACAAATCCTGTCTATGCCTCAATTTTGCACTTCTGCTATGCCGATACTAGCAAACTAATATATACCTCTTCTTTTTATTAAGATCTATTGTTCTTGGACCCTCATTAGTCAGAAGACGGACATCTTAAATTAAGCCTCTATGTTTCCTATTTCTTTCATACTTATCTTCTCTTTATATTTTTCTCTATGTTTTTCAGATTTCCTGTTTTATCTTATAGCAATTATACTTAATTTCCAGCCTCTCTTGCTCATTCTGTGTTCCTATTCCACAGTAATTTGATTCTATTTTATGGGTATAATGTCTTTTCAAATATCATTGAAGGCACTAGAGGATTTTTTTTGAAAGTCCTCTTCTATTTTCTTAATTGCATCTATTTTCTCTGGCAATTGTGGTCTTTCTCTTTCATACTTCCTCTTTTCCTTGTGTGTTTGATTCCCCTTGGGTGATTCTTATTAAAGATGAAGGTGTGTGTGTGTGTGTGTGTGTGTGTGTGTGTGTGTATGTGTGTGTGTGTGTGTGTTTCCTCCTCCGTTCAATAGGAAGATTTCTTTTCTCACTAACTGAGAAGTCTATTTGGAAGATGTATGTGGGAGGGTGTACAGGTTGGAAGACCAACTTTATGCGTAGTGGGCAGGGACAGGTTGAATGATACCCAAATACCATAATGAGAACAACTTGCCTTTGAGGGTCAAAAGACTTTCAAAAGAGGTCTACACAGGTTTTCCCCGTTTTGTTCAGGATCTTTGGGGAAGGGTTTTGGAGGTAAGGCTCAGACTGCCTACAGCTCCACTGGCTTAGGGAGCAAACCAGGCTTCTATAATGCTACCCATTTCATACAATCCTCTCCTGCCCATTCCTTCTCTACTATGAGTCATGAGATTCCACAGCCTTAACACTCCCTGCAGGTGAGTGCCTGCCCCACTGTCGACTCTTATAGCACATTCTGGGTTGGGCCTTTTCCACTCTTTTTAATCTATCTATAGTTTGCATTTGAAATGTGTCCCCAAACCTCATGTGTGGGCAATGTAGCCAGGTCACTTGGGTGTGGTCTTGGTGGCTGTGTCTGTTCCTGGCTTCAGCCTCTGATGCTCTCTGTTTCCAGCCACTGTGAGATGAGAGCATTGTCCCTCCGCCATGCCTTGATGCTGCAGTTTCTGCTTTGGAGCTGGCCGACTATGGACTGGACCTTGGAAACCGTGAGCCCAAATAAACCTTTCCTCCTCTAAGTTGTTCTTGTCTGGTATTATTGTCATGACAACCAAAAAGCTGACTAAAGCAATCTATGTGCCTACAACCACTTCGAGAAATTTCTTCATCTCTCATCTACTTGTATGCCCATCTCCATTCTTCTTCCACTCTAAAAAACTTTTATCATTTCAATGTGGCCTCTAGAGGGAGGAGGTGAATGGGTGTGTTTAGTCTATCTTAAATTGGTATGTATATTCTTTCTTTTCCTTTTTTTTTAAACTACTCCAAAAAAAATGATATATGTTGAATACAATTAAGGATGTGACAAACACCTGTCCCTTTATTGCAAATAATTTCCAAATATATACTGTCACCATTTCTCCATGTACCTGCTGATCATTTCCATGTCTTAGTGCCTCCTTTACCTCACATATACCAGTTGAACCTGTTCTCCACTGCTTAGGTAACCCAGGAAGACCCCCTTCTTCATTGTAACGTGCCTTTGTTCTTGCAGGTTCTCCACACATCCCTACAGACTGAGGACTTCCTTTATAATAGATGTGTCTCTAAATCCTCTCATCTCACCCTTTGTCATTTAGCTCAGTCCACACTTGGAAAATAAAGGAGACTAATCTGGGAGCCTGTGCACCAGCTGTATTCCTGCCAGGACAAGAGCAAAGGAATCACCCCTCTCCATCAGCAATAGCTCTTCCCTGTGCACGGGCGAGCTGCTGTACCTTAGCTGAACGGGAAAATTGTGCTGATTAAACATTTAAAGAAAAGAAAATACATTTGTCACAGGGTAGAATTTAAACACCTCTTTTTAAGAGTTGAATGCAAAATACATATATTCTTAGATCTAAAATTGGTTTTGAGTCCAGCAGACCGATTCCAATCTCTCCAAGTCTGCAGACCTTCTGCTAAAGCCTCAACCCCATCTCATTGCTTTCCTTTCTTTATGTAAATGCGGCACGACAAGTGCATATCATATCTGAGTTTTCATAGTAGATAAAGACAGGATCTTTTGATAACTGAAATATATGTGGGTAGGAACCATGCACACACTCCCTCAACTGTCATCTTGCCTGTGTGGTTTCAGGGCTGATCTGATATTTACAATATTAGCCATAACTAGAAATATATAAAATCACCATCAGGCTGTGCTCTGGATAACCTCACTCAATAATTTATTTATTTTTTCCTGCTTTAGGTAGTACTCATGTCTCTACTGATAAATGATTGTATGGTTTACACTTAGACACTTAGAAAGCTCAATTTGTCATAGTTTTGAAGCCATGGTGCCACTTGGGTAAGAATAAAGTAGTTACAGAGAACCTTGAAGTCTATTAAGGTTGACGGGGGCAGAAAGAAGGGTGGTGATGGGAGAAACAGGAGTATTTATATTCAATGAAGTTTTGATGTTAAACAGAAAAGCAATAACAGATGGTGTCTGATTACAATTGGATTACTGCCAACAACTCACAGGTAGATACTGCAGGAAAAACCAAATGTGGCTTACAGAACCACATTCTCAAAATTCAGTGCCCTTCAAGGGCTGAATCACTATGATATGTGTGTGTGTGTCTTACTCATTTCAAAAAACATCATCCTTCTAAAATTTGAATGTATTGAATAGGTACAGTAACCACAACATATTCTATCATGGAAGAAGCCTCCATTACACAAAATTATTTTATATAATTGTAAATTTCCCTATAAACTTAAAATTTAATTTGTTTACAAAAGTAATTTTCTACACTGCTTTCAATTCATTCATTCAGCCATTCTATTTGTATATGTTTACGATAACTCTCATGTCCATGTTTACAAAAACACACCAATTTATATAGAACAAGACTAATATATAAATCAGGACAAGAGACCCTGATTTAACATGGTGTCTTTTGTTCACTTACAAAGGGGAAAGTGTTTCTGTTTCCACTCAGTGGGGCCGCTGATGGGCAATTGATGCCCAAGTTTCTTGATGGCACCGTAACTCCGGAACTGCACCTGAAGTATGCTGTGATTCTTCAACTTTAAAAAGTCTTCATAAACTCTGACAATACGATGAAGATTGGGGATATCTAAACAACCCGTTGTCTGTTGTACCGCAGTGTAGTGAAATCAGTGGGTTTCTGTTCGACCGTGATGGGCTTTAAATATCATCAATCCTAAGTGTGTTGGATTTCTTAGGCAGTGAAAGGGTAGGTCATCCACTGCAAAAAAGAAATTGAGTCCTGAGACACACTCTCAAATTCAAGAAGGTCATGTCTAAGCAAAATTAATAATAACATATCCCCTTTCATTTCTGTGGGAAGAAAACCAAACTGTTAATATAGATGGGAGAAAATGAACATTAATCCATGTAAGACTTTTCCCTGGTGAAGACATTGAGATTGTCCAGGGCTGTATGTTAGAGAGCAAGCGGCTGGATCTTGTGTGCCTCGTATTTATTTCTAATCTCTAAAGTGGTGATAAAAATAGTATCTTTTTCATATGGTTGTTTAAGGATTAAATGAGTTAAGACAAAGTGCTTGAGAGAGTGCCTGGCAGAGCATGAGTAAGACTTAAGTGTTTGCCACTGTTATTATGATAAATGCCTACTCTATGCCAGCTACTTTACATTAATAATCACCGTCAATCCCTCCAGGTGGAGAGTGGATATTATTATCTCTATTTTAATTGACGTGAAAACAGATTTCAGAGGAGATAAGTAATTTTTCCAAGGCCACATAGTCAATAAGTGGTTGAGTTGGAATTCATACCCAAGCCTTTGTACTCCAAAGCCATTTCTCATCCTAAGCAGCTAACTAACGAACTGGCTGACTCTCGCTAGAACTAGTATTCTCTTAGAGGGTCCTGGCCAGACTTGGACAGCACCCCAAAGATGCCCCATCTGCTCCTGTCTGTGCTTATTGGGGGAGAAGTGAGATTGGCTGCCCAGTGAGGGGTAGCCAGCTCTGCAGGGGAGCAGGGGGACAGATGGAAGGATCAGAGGGCCTTGGTCACAGCCACTTTCTCTTCTGTATTATCAGAGAAGCTCCCCATGGTTATTTCCAATAAGGGTGTGTGATTTGCTTCCTCTTTCCCTTTCAAAACATTTTAATTTTTTCATACTGTATTTAATATTTCATTGTTTTTTGTAGATGAAAGGAGAAAAGCTTGTTCTGAGAAATATATAACTCCTCCTTCCACAGAAAAGATCCATCCCGGAGCAGTGTTCACAGCCGGGGCTGCCAACTTCAAAAATAAATGATTCTGATATCTTCAGAAACCAGATTCTCATATTTGTTCTCTGAAGAGCGGAGGGTACATTTTTAATAAAGCTCTAGTTGTGATAAATGGTTGGCTCCAAAATAGCAGGCGGAGGCTCAGTTAGTTCAGTGGCCTAGGAGCCATGGGGGTGAATAATTTGCCTATATAAACAGGAGCTCCGGGGAAGTCTTTTGTAAGGCTTGGCTCATTTTAGCTGGGTGACTTCATTTCCCATTATCAGGTCTGATCTCACCCAAGGTGATCTGCTTGCAGTTCACACTGGCCAACGCGGCCCAAGCTTGGCTAATGTCACCTCAGTACTGAGTCAGGAGAGCAGATATTCATCTTCTCCATCATATTACAATATATCTGAAGTATGGTGTCAACATAACTTACACATATTTATTTGTTACAAGGCACAGGACTCGGAAGACATTCTGGCTTAATTTCTTCCACACAGTGACTAAACATAGATTAACTTTTATGACAAATATTTGCTTAGGATCAAAAGCCATCCCTTGCTGCAGAGGTTGGAGCTGAGAGAGGTTATCTCGAACAAGGAAAAGCTAGGAGGAGGTAAGTTGGCTATAGAGGGGGAAAGCAGCAAATGTTTTCTCCTACCTCTCTCTGAGCTTGACTGTTATCCACTTAATCCAGCTCTCTCCTTTGTAGGTGATGGGAGCAGGTGGCTTGGAGAAAGAGTCCTTGGACCTAACTACTGCTTGTGGCTTCTCAACTGTGGGTAAAGTCCTCTGAGAAGCCCTTCATGTGAAGTGGAGGTGTCACCATAGACTAAGAATTGATTAAAGAAAAGGGGGAAATGTGACATAACTGTAGAAAGTCCATTAATGGTGCTATTTGGGCAGCAGGCAGAGGGAAAGGTCTGAGGATGTTTTTTTCCTCTGAGGGGCACTGTTTAGAAAATCCTGAGCTTTCTTTCCAGCAAGAGGACTTGATGTACAGAAGAATATGGAATAAAAGGGGGTCCTAGCCCACTCCCCTAGACTCCTCCTGCCCCCTAAACCTGAGTTAGCTGAAACTCTGAGTGTGCCATTAGGACTGCATCACACTGAAATGCAACATGCTGGAAGAACTTCCTCAGTTCCTAGGTCTAAAGAAGGGGGTTGTGCTGGATGTTTCTTTTGGGTGTTCTAGACCTACTCTCCATCTTCTCCCCTTTGCCCTGTGTCCTGGGAGATTGAAATTGTATGGATTGTATCAATGGCCTTTCTTGTCCTCTGGCTTTTAATTATGTTTAATCAATGGGAAGCACTAGCAAGAGACAAGAGAAGACAGAAGATAAGTAAGATTGAGATATTGATTCCCTGAGTCCTTCCCAGTGGGGTCACTGCAGACTGGCTATATCCTTCAACCAAGAGCACAGCTCCTACCTGACACGTCTCTCAGGGATAGAGATTAGCCTTAGAAAAGACGCTTTCTGACTCTTACACTGTGATCAAAGCGGAAGAAGCAAAGATATGTGTGGATACAGTTGTGGGTAGAAATGGAAGAAAATTTAGAGATCTTACATGATAGCATCCTTTTGTTGTTCTTGAAAGAAGGTGATGAATGCATTCCTAATACACAGGAGGGGAAGGTATTGAAGCAAAGGGCTCAAGGGGCGTGGGAAAAATTGGAGGATTAACTCAGGAAATGTATATAGGCATCTTTGAAGACTGCATGGAATTAGAGACCATAAAGTCATAATAGCATCAAGTTCATAGGTAGCACTCAGCCTTGTAAATGGGACAGAAAAGGCAATCTGTTGGAGATCTGTTAAAGTCAGAGTTTACCAGGCAGATGGGACAGAAAAAAGGCCTAGAGCATTTAAATACTATAGTAAGAGAGTGACTGAAGAAATTTGCCTCGGGAGTCATGTTGAAACAAAAGATGATGTGGCGATGGCAATTGGAGAAACAAGGGAACAGAGTCACAAAGAGACTGAAGAAGAGATGTGGTGGGAATAACAGATCAAGAGAACAGGAAGAAGACATGATGCTAAACCCGAAGCGTGTGGTTTCGGTGGAAGGAAATGGTTACTGGTGATGACACGTTCTATGTGATCATGAAAATGGAACCGAGGTCATTTGAGTTCCAAAAGTCTAGAAATAGAAAGTGTTTTTCATCCAGAAAGATAATTAGGGAGGAAGACTGCCAACCAATGCCTAGAACTTCAGTAGCTTTGAATAGATGAGGGATAGGTGATACTGACTTCAAAGCATCCCTTTTTTGTGCATAAAAGGGTAGAAAAATGATCTTAAAATATTACCAGGGAATAGGAGGATGCCCACTTCACCTCCTGACTCTAAGAAATGTGAGAACGAGCAGCTGCCTCTCAATAAAGCTGCAAGGGAAGCAGCACTTCAAACAGGTAGGTTTCAACATAGGCAGGAGATATTATACTTAGATATAAAATGTCCCCTATAGAGCTCATTTGTTAATGTTTGGAGTTGATGTAATGGAGTTGATGTAATTGAGTCTTGAGGGTCGTAATACCAGCAGTGGATAATCCATTGTAAGGGATTTATCTGGGTTGTGGTTTGAGCCAGTAGGGTGTGACTGGATGGGGTGGATCTCTGGGAGTGTGGCCTTGGGGATTATATATGGTTCCTTCTCTCCCTGATCTCTCTCTCTCTCTTGCTTCTGGCCTCCATGATGTGAGGAGCACAGCCCATGTGCTCTCCCTCTCTCCACCTCCTGCCACCATGCTTGCCATGTTATGAGATCCTCAATCCCCAGCCTCATATAGACTGAACCTGAAACCATAAGAAAATAAATTTTCTTTTCTCTAAGTTACCTGGTTAGCTATTTAAATTATGGTTGTGAGGTCGGATGTGGTGGCACATGCTTATAATCACGGGAGGCTGAGACTGGAGGATCCAGGTTCACGGCTAGCCTCAACTACTTAGTGAGGCCCTCCACAACTTAGTGAGACCCTGTTTCAAAATAAAGAATAAAAAATAGGGTTGGGGGTGTAGCCTGGAAGTAGAATGTCCTTGGGTTCAATCCCTGGTACTACCAAAAAAAAATTATGTTTGTGAGAATGCTGACCAGAACAGAAAATGGTATCAGGAAAGTGGGCTTGCTGCTATGTATAAGTCTGACCGTTGGATTATGACTATTTAAACTGGTCTGTGAGAGGAAACTGGAAGGGCCAGAATGTGACCAGAAAGGCAGATGGTAGAGACTGTGCTCAGGAGATTTTGGAGGGCAAAGAGGACTTCATGGGGGAAACGAAGTAGAGACCGTGTGTGTTATACTTTGGCAAAGAACTTATCTGCATTTTTCCCATGTCCTGAAACTTTGTGTGAGGCTGAATTTAAAGACAGTGGGTTGAATAAACTGGTGGAGGAAATATCAAAACAGCAAAATATCCCAACCACATTATGGATATCGATGTTCACGTTGAGTTAATTGTACACCAAATTTCAGGAGCAGAAACTAATGCAGAGAGACTTTATAGATTTTCGGTTTGGCTGGAAAGGCATGTATAAAGCTGGGGCTCAGAGAGATGGTGTCATGGAAGGAAGTAATATGGCTGAGAAGAAGGAGGAAGTGGTGGCCATGATCAAGGCAGAACCAGCACTGGCCATGATGGAGGTGGCAGATGGAGTTGGGACCAGGAGCCTCCCAGATGGACGTGGGACCAGTGGCTACCTAGATGGAGCAGGCCCAAGGGCTGTGATTAAAAAGGCCCCAGTGGCAATGATTAAGGAGTGCATGACTACCTTTTCTGTTGGTGGTCCATCTTGAAGCCCATGTAATGCTTACTTTGCTAGAAAAAGGGGGCCTTGGAGGCTTCCCCCAGATTTCAAAGGAAGGCCTGAGAAGCCTGACAGCATGTGGCAGGGTCAGAATCCCTGCAAGAAGGCCCAAATGCAGCACTTTGTAAAGCTGTAAGGGTGAAACCAAAGTTGCAAGAAAAAAACCCGGAGATTTAGAAATGCTAGAAACATGGAAGGACCATGAGGAAAGGCTGCTAGCTGTAAGCCATGGAGCCAGGCTGGAAGAGGCAGTAAACCATCCATTGCAATCAGCCAGGCTGCATGGGCAGGGCTGCCAAGGTTCCTTGGAGATCACATCTCACCACCATGTGCCCTGGATGCTAGAAGTGGAGCTGTAAGATCAAATGCTCTGCTGAATTTCATTACTGTTTAGGTCTCATTTCTTTTTTCTATGGCCCTATTTCTCCTTTTGGGAATGCAAATGTTTACTCTTTGCTATTGTATATTAAATGCATGTAACTTGCTTTTTATTTTGATCTTCATTGTCATTTATAGGGGCTCACAAGAGTTCACCTTGAGTTTCAGAGGAGACTTTGGGGCTTTTCAGCAATGCTGGAACTGTTAAGACTGTGGGAACTCTCGGAGAGGACTAAATGTATTTTGCATTCAGAGCTGGGCATGAGCTCCTTAGGGGCCAGGAGTGGAATATAATAGTTAGATATGAAATGTCCCCTAAAGAGCTCATTTGTTAATGTTTGGAGTTGATGTAATTGAGTCTTGAAGGTTGTAATCCCAGCAGTGGATAAATCCATTACAGTGGATTATAATTTATCCATTATAATTTGGACAAATGTAACTTGCTTTTCATTTGCAACCCATTACAATTTATCTGGGTTGTGACCTGGGCCAGTAGGGTGTGGCCGAATGGAGTGGATCCCTGGGAGTGTGGCTTTGGATATTGTTCCAGTCAGAATTCTTACAGCTATAATGTAAAAACTTAACCATGTAACTTAGAGGAAAGATTATTTATTTTCTTATGGCTTTGGTTTCAGTCCATGTGAGGCCAGGGACTGCAGATGTCAGGGCATGGTGGCAGGAGGCAGAAAGAGGGAGAGTACATGGGCTGTGCTTCTCACATCATGGAGACTGAAAGGAAGAGGGAGAGAACGGGGGAGGAGGAAGCATAAATAATCTCCAAGGCCGCACCCCCAGGGATCTACCTTTTCCAGCCAAAACCTACCACCCACATAAATCCCTTACAATGGATTTATCCGCTGCTGGGATTACAACCCTCATGACTCTATTATATCAACCCTGAATATTAATAAATGAGCCACATTTCATATCTAACTATAACAAGGATTATATATCGTTCCTCCCCCTGCTCTCTCTTTTGCTTCTGGTCTCCATGATGTGAGGAGCACATCCCATGTGCTCTCCCTCTCTCTGCCTCCTGCCTCCATGCTCTGAGATCCTCAGACCCCAGCCTCACATGGACTGAACCCGAAACCGTAAGAAAATAAATCTTTTTTCCTCTAAGTTACAAGGTCGGGTCTTTACATTATGGCTGTGAGAATGCTGACTGGAAGAGGGGATAAAAGAAATATTAAATGATGAGGTCAAGAAAACAGAAAAGGCATTTGTCATCGATCCAGGATGTAAGGAAAAGGATTAGGATGGAGCAGATTAGGAAAACGTTGGATTGGAAGAGAGATGACCAGAATGTACATTTTTAGCCAGCAACCATTGCAGAAGTGCAAGGCATGATGGATTTATGAGCCTCAGGTCCAAGTGGACAAGTTACACCAACATATCAGTGCTGGAGAAGGCTGGAGAGGAGAAACACGCCTAGTTCTCTCTGGGAGAAGTTAGATGAGGCTGCAGGATTGATGACCTATGAGGAATTCCTAGTCTAGTGAGTAAGCAGCTATAAGAATTAATTAACTTCTTCGATTCTTACCACAAAGATTTTCTCAAACTTTTTGATCCCAGAATGCCTTTATACTCCTAAAACTTATAGAGTCCCCCAAAGAGTTTTTGTTTGTATGGAATACCTGTATATTGATATTTACTGCATTAGGAATTAAAACTGAAAAGTTTTAAAATATCAATTCATGTCATTTGAAAACAAAAATTATAAGCTAATTTCCTTTTAACATAATGAATTTTTTTTAATAAAAGTTAATTTGTTGACAAAAATGGGAAACAATTCTTTAGAGGATATCCTTTCTGGGTTGCCAGACTCTAGCCTTTCTTTTTGTTGAGCTGTTTTATAATTTTTTTAATTGTGGATGATTAATAGGGATGCAAATTCTGTCCCAGATCATAAAGACTACATTAAAAAAACCTGTTTTGCCTCTATTTACAATTTATTTCTACCCACCTTTACCCCACATAAACTTGAGTTTAACTTCTCTTTCAAACAGTTCATCATATTTGCCTGGTTCTCTCTTTGGTTAGTAAGTAGAATAAGGTCTTTAACCTGTGTTAATTTTTACATCTGTGTGAGAGATATGATACCACTCTCTTAACAAAGTGTATTTTCTAAAACAAAAAAATTAGAAGAGTGGAGTTGTTTTACACTTCTGCAAATCTTTTTAATGTCTGGCATAATAGAAGGCAGCTGGCTCCTCATATCTGATTCTGCAGTCAATCTGCTGTAGATATGTTGTTTTAGTGGAAGTATATGAAGACAATCTGGCCTCACACAGAATTGTATTTGGAAGGAGGAGTATTTTAATAGCCTTTGCAGATAATTGTAGATATTCTTCTTTAATAACTGCATTGAAACTTGCCAAGTTGTAGTTTCTTAAAGGTTACTTCAATGTGGAATTAGAAACCATTTCGATAAACTTTTCATACTCTGTTAAATTAAAATTCATGGGTCTATCTTTCACTTTGAAAGGATCTCTTACTCATGCGTGATTTTCTATCATCATGCATTGGTCATTTGGAAAATATTGGTTCACTGAGTTATGCAGATCTTCCAAACGTTGCCACCCTTCTTTATCTAATCTTTAAAATGCCACATTGTTAATATCACCACCGATCTCATTATCTCATTTTAAAAACCCTCAGCTATCAGGAAGCTGTTAAACCTGCAGGTGGTTCTGCTTTCCAAAATTTAATTTTTGAATTTTATCATGGACAACAAACACAGTCAGTTGTTTTCCTTGAAGCGATGGGTTTACCCACTCATTTTTAAGAAAGTGTTTTCCAAATACTAAGATCTAAGTAACCATTGTTTGCTTCTCAGTCATTCTTTTAAGTAAAAATTGCATTTCTCTCTCCCTCTCTCTCTCTCTCTTTCACACACACACACACACACACACACACACACATACACGCAAAAGGCTAATCCACAACTCGAACAATTGCACGAGTGCCCTTCCTCGAGATAACCCTCAAGTCAGTATGCAGTAAAGTTACCTTATGCACACTTCTCATTTTGCCACAGAGACAATTAAAGGCTTACACTTAAGGATTGAGATTTAAAATTAATATTTTTTGCTGTTTCACCAAGGACATTCTTGAGTGAAATTGGCATTTTCCTTTACTGCGAGTGGGTGGCAGTGAAGAATCCAACAACTACGAGCCTAATGTCGCTGCCTTGATTCATTACAAGGCATCAAGAAGTTTTATCCAATATTGCTTTTGAAACCTTAGTACAAATGTCAATATGGTGGAAAGGCAAGTAATGTCTCAATATTACTGTGAAAGTAGCCTTGCCTTTGCGCACCCCTGAGAGAGTCTCAGGAACTCCCAAGGGTGAACAAACCACACCTTAAAAACCCCGTGGCCTGTCCTGATTGTCTTGCATATCTCCTTACACTTGTACCTCTGCCTGGACTTCTCTGCTGGTGTGTGGGATATTTCCATCTTTTTGTCTCACGGGCTTGGCATAAATTAAGTAATCAATGAATATTTTGATGGAAAAGGGTCATCGGAGTAGGACCTCAAAATAGTGATCAACTCCACTTGAAGAATCAAGAAAGGTTTGAACAAAATGGCATTCAAGAAGGTTTTGAAGAAGGAAAAAGGAGTTTGAAAGGGGAGACTGGCAGAGAAGAGCATTGTGGGTAGAAGGAACGCACTGCGTTCAAGAGACTTTTGCCATGTTGAGTTCATTTGACAGATGAAGACACCCGTTATGCTGTTGGAAATGTGAGCCTTGTACTAAAATATGCATTTAGGTGGTCAAACAGAGATTTGAGAGCCATCAAAATATTGGCATTGGCTAGAATTATGTCAGTGTATGAATCCCGTAGAAAGCATGTGGAGAAAGAGACAATGGGGTAGCAGGGGTGGAAATCTTTCAGGGCTCTCCTCTTTAAAGGCAGTCAGAGGAAAAGATGCCAACAAAGGAATATGAAAAAGAATAGTCAGAAACTGGTTTTGGAATTTAGGAGACAGTAGAATTCTGGAATCAAAGGAGGAAAAAGTTTAAGGAAGAAAATGTCAAGAACCTCAGAAAGCTCCCTGCTGGATACTGTCCACTGTAGTGATGAAATGATTGGCAGCTTTTGCAGACAATGTAGTGTAAGTGATGATGAGAGAAACCACCTTATATGAAGTATAGAGTATGTTCAAGGACAGTAAGAGGGGGAAAAGATTATTAATGACTTAAGAACGTTGACTATCATGTAAAAAGGAATAAAGATTTAAAGAAAATAATTGTATGGTGTAGGAGATACGTGCATACTAGTAACCTATTGAAAAGAAGACACTGAAATAAGAAAAAGAAAGTTATAATAAATGGTCCTTTAAAAAGGGAGAGGATAAATCCAAAGCATGAAGCAAATTAGACTTGTGTCAAAGTGATACCTCTTCTCAGAGACTGGGGAAAAACATGGGAACAGATCATTAAGTTTACATCTGTGGAATAAGATAGTTGAACATTTTCACACCCGGTATCCTCTATTGTCTCTACAAAATTGAAAGCAAGTTGTCTTTTTAGAGTGAAGTTAGCGAGACATAGGAAGTATCCTAGCCCAGTTTACCCAGCAAATAAAACCAGGGGCCAAAAGGTTATCTTTAGTACTTTATTGCACCTGTGTGTTTGAGGGAAGGAATGGGGCATAATTCCAATGAAGTGGGAGAGAGGAAAAAGGGAAATGAGAGAGAAGGAGCAAGAACGAAGATGAGGAGTGGCTTTGCTGTGCTACCTGTTGCTTGGTATCAGTGCAACTGAGTATGCGATCTCAGAGGTCCATCTGCAGAATGCCATGTGAAATATTGCAGGACAGTCTAGGGAGGGAATGAGAATGAAGACAGAAGTATTTCTCCAGTATCTTCTATCTCCAGTGGTCAATTTTTGGTCCTAGAGAGTGTCAATTCCCCCGCACCACTGGTTTGCTAACATTTCAGTGTCTCACATGTTCTCAGAGAAACCCTGACACAGGAGGTGAGCTACTGTGTCTATGTGGAGATGGTGGCGAAGCAAAGAGCAGGTATTTGCAGTGGTGGCTGAGGCAAAGCTGAGGATCTACCATAAAGGTAAGGCCAAGACATTCTGGTGTAATGTGTAAGAAGTGTCTGAAATAGAAAGTTGACTTCAAAATAATAAAGCACAATTCAAAAGTCAACTGCTCATTATAAGCATGAGTACAATTTTTTAGCAGCATTGACAGCACTTTATGTTCTGTACATGCATTGTGGCAATGATTTACAAGGCTATGTTATTTCCTCCAGCAATATGCAGTGGCCCCAACATAAGAATGATATAATATTATAGGGCTTAGATTGGAGATTTCTGGGATAGAGTTTGTAGAAGACAAAATGAGGTGAGATTGCAGTTGAGAAATGAATTGAAATGACCAATCATAAAATTTGGAGGCATTGTGTTCACGTGTGGGTCAATAAACCCAGAGAAAGAAACTGGAAGCCCTGATATGTTTGAAATATGGGTTAGTAGTAATGAGAGAGTAAAAAAAATGGGAGGATATAAAATTGAGGTCATAGAATGACACACTGGAATTTGCTATTTTAGGGGAAACATTTTGGTGAAATGAGATGATTCTTAAGTCATGGGTATAAATTCATGTTTCAGAATCAGTATGAAAATCCCTTTTGACTTCATGTCAAGGGTATTCGATGGTATTGACCAGATGGAAGTATCCAAGATGATGGTAAGAGATGAAGAAAGAAAGCGACATAAGATGCCAAAGTTGTCAGTGAATGTAGGGAAGTGAATGAGAGGTGGGTAGAGTCAGTGACAAGAAGGAATAGGAGGTGGCGTTCACTATTCCTGCTGTACGGCAGTACTGCATATCAGTAGCATGTTGGGCACAGTACTGGGTACTGGAAAGGGAAGAATAAGTAAGATTGTTCTCATAATCTGATAGCCAAATAGGAAAAACAATGTTATATTACAGCAAGGCATTAATGAAACCATCCACAGTATACTCAGAGAATCATACTAGATGATGTTGAAGTTAAGTCTTGAACATCGATTGGGAGTTTTGCAGGTGGAAAAATGAAAAAAGGGAATTCAAAGCAAAGGGAAGAACAATGTCAACCACTGAGAAAGAGACCAAAGAATTATTGATGAACTTGACTATTTTGACAACTTTAAAATATATACTTATTATGTGTTTGAGTGTGATTTGGAAATTCTTCCAAGTGTTCTATATTTTTGTCACAATGTACAAATTTATATGTGAATATGTAATTTCATTATAAAAGTAATTTGCACGTTTGGTCCGTTTGTTTTCTTGGTATTCATGTTTCTTAGCTCTTGGGAGTTCTGAAGAAAGATGACAGAAGTAAGTCAGTACAGGATCAGTGTCTTGCCTTGAACCCCAGGGATGAGAGGAGATCATGGGTCTCTTTAGGATGAGGACCAGGCACTCTGCTCCAGGATCAATAAGTTACAAATACCCACTCTAGCATCCTAAAGGTAAGCAAAAGAAAGTCATAAGTGAAAAACAAGTTATTATCTCTAGAATCTGCCTACTTTATAGGATCTAGATGTTGGTTATTTTCCCTTTGTTTTACTACTCTTGGAGGAAGATTAACTCATTTTATTTTTATGGCATTGGTTGCACTTCCAATTTTTAGAGAAGTGACAAAAAAAGGGAAACAATCTCATAAAATATCATTAGCTCTTTAAAGTGATCCTATGAATAAGTGATCAAATGGTGGGGCCTTTGAAGACTTTTCCCTGCTGATCAGTGGTCACTAGCTGCTGTGCTACCCAACATCACTCCTCACATTCAGTTTTAGAGCAAATAGTGGAGACAGTCCAGGTTGAGTAATGGAATTCAACAGGCCATAAGCCACCCTGACTAAGCTACCCTGGCTGTGTGACTAAGCCAGGAACTGGCTACAGGAAGATTTTTTTCTCAGAAATTCAGTTTCCTCATTCATAAAATTAAACCTAGGCACAGCTTTTGCGGGTTAGGATTAGACCTAACCTTGTAGGTTAGGGTTAGACCTGAACTTCAAAACCCTCAATTAGCAGGGGTGCCTCATGCAGCTTTGACTCTCACACAGTGTTCTCCGGAGCTGTAAATGGTCCTGCATGGATGTTCCAAACCTGCCCCTATCTATGGTTTGCCTGATCCAGGGGCCTTTTGCTTAGCTATGGATCTCTCTAACCTCTGCCTATGAGTCTTCACGGTCTTCATCCAATTCTCAAAGGGACCTGTGAGCTGGAAAAGGTTGGGGGCAGTTTCCACTGTACCGGTTCCTCGGTGTCAGTGCAATTGGAAAGCACAGGAATGGGCAGGTGACAGATGTGAGAAACACATCTGTCCATCAGTCAGATGTTAGAGGTCAGGCTGAAAAGGAAGAGTTGTCCCTTAAGAGACGTTAGAGGACTCCTGCCCACTGCATTTCACCACATACAAAAGCAAATGTGCTTTTTCTTTTTATATTTCTTTTTAATTTTAGTAAGTTTTTATTTTTAATTGATACATAGTAATTGCATGTATTTATGGGGTACAGTGCAGAGTTTCTATACATGTATATAGTGTGTATGATCAGATAAGGGTAACTGATATATCCAACACTTCAGATGTTTATCAATTCTTTGTGTTTAGAATATTCAAAATCTAGCCTAGTGTGGTATTGCACACCTGTAATGCGAATGCTTGGGAGGCTGAGACAGGAGGATCACAGGTTCAAGGCCAGCCTCAGCAACTTACCAAGGCCCTCACCAACTTAGTGAGACTCTGCTACAAAATAAAAAATAAAATAGGGCTGGAGGTGTAGCTCAGAGGTAGAATACCCCTGGATTCAATCCCTAGTACCCCCACACACACAATATTCAAAACCTCTCTAGTAGCTATTTTGAAATATTCAATTAATTGTTGTCAACCATAAATATCCTACTGTGCTAAAGAACATTAGAAGTTATCCTCCTATTCACCTTCCACTCTGTGTCCTTTAACCATCCTCCCTACATTCCTTCCTTCCGCACAACCTTCCCAGGCTCTGGTTACCTCTGTTCTACTCTCTACTTCTATGAGATCAACACTTTAGCATCCACACATGAGTAAAGATATTCAGCATTTGTCTTTCTGTGTCTGATTTAACACAGTGCCCTCCAGTTCCACCCACATTGCCACAAATGGCAGAATTTCATTCTTTTTTGCTGCATAATATTCTATTGCATATATGTAATACATTTTTATCCATTCATCCACTGATGAACATGTAGGTTGAGTCCATATATTGGTTATTGTGAATAATGCTGCAACAAAAATGCTAATGCAGATGTTTCTTTAACTGATTTCATTTCCTTTGGGTGTATGCCCGATGGTGGATTGCTGGACCATGCAGTATTCTGTTCCTAGTATTTTTTTTTGTGGAACATTTATATTGTTTTACATATGGCCATTATTATGGTTAAGATATGGGATATTTCCCAGGAAAGCTCATGTGTTAGCAATGTAATGTTCAGAGGTGAAATAATTGAATCACGGGGCCTCTAATCTCATCAGTGAATGAATGCATTGGGTTAATATTTTGGACTACCAGGTGGTAGCCATAGGCAGGTAGGGTGTGGCTGGAGGCAGTAGGCAACTGGGGGGCATGGCCGTGGACTATAGCTGTCCTTGGTCCCTTTCTCTCTCTGCTTCCCAGCTGCCATGACCTGAGCAGCTATCCTTTGCCACTCTGCCACCATGATGTTTCTGCCTTGGAGCTGACCAACCATGAACTGAGCCTCTGAAACCATGAGTCAAATAAACCCTTCCTCCTCTGAGTTGTTCTTGTCAGGTATTTTAGTCACAGTGACGAAAAGTTAACTAACTCAGCCATACTAATTTACATTCCCATCAACAGTATATGAAAGGCCCCCTTTCTCTGCATCCTCAGCAGCATTTATTTTTTGTCTTTTTGATAATCACCAACTTTTGTGTGTGTGTGTGTGTGTGTGTGTGTGTGTGTGTGTGTGTGTGTGTGGTACTGGGGATTGAACGAAGGGGCAATCTACCTTCAAGCTCTATCCCCTGCCCCATTTTATTTTAATTTTGAAACAGGGTCTCTCTGGGTTGATGAGAGTCTCACTATTTGGTGAGGCTGTCCTCGAATCTGCGATCCTCCTGTCTCAGCCTCCCAAATACTGGGATTACAAGCATGTGCCACCATGCCTGGCTTGATAATAGCCATTTTAACTAAGGTGAGATGATATCTTATTATGGTTTTGATTTGCATTTCTCTGATAACTAGTAATGTTGGACATTTTTTTCATATGCTTCTTGGCCATTTGTATGTCTTCACTTGAGAAATTTCTACTCAGGTCAGCAAATGTACCATTTTTCAAGGGTATTGTAGAATTGTTTTGTTACTAAATCATACTCTGTCTCTCAGTAAATTTTTCTGAATTTAAGGAAGTCCTTGACATAATTTTCTGTAATATGGTAGAAAATCCAAAAGATACTTATACACATTGGATCTCATATCATTGGTCAAGCGCAAACAAAATAAGGACAGTGTATTAATATATGATTGCTAATATGTGTCCCCAGGGACCCAATCATAGGGAGGAAGAGAAAATTAAATGATTCAAGGAAGTCTCTCCAGGGACATAAGTTCCAAAGATTTCACAGTAATGTTTCATTTCAGATAAGGCACTTATATTCTTTATACTGTACATCTATGAAACAAGAAGTTTAGGCAAATTAGTGCTTTTAAAAGTATGACCATGTAACTGTCTGCACAGAATCATCTAGAAGTCCTAATTAAATTGCAAAATCCCCAGAAGAATCTCAAAAACATTATCCTAAGGATCAAAAGTCAAACAAAAAGGCTACATACCGCATGATCACATTTATATAAAATTTCAGAAAAGGCAAAACTACAGACACAAAAAGCAGATGAGTAGTTGCTTGGCGGCTATAGATGAGGGAGGGGACAGAGATGGATTCCAAAGGGACATGAAAAACTTGTAGTGATACAACTACTTTTTATATATTGATTGTGGTGGAGGTTACATGGTTGTATAGAGTCATCAAAATTCACCAGACTATTTGCCTCAAATGAGTGAATTTTACTGTATGGAATTTATGCTTCACCTAAAATTTGAAAATTTCTAGGCTTTATCAGAATCTGAATTTTTAACATGCCCTTCAGTGGATGTTTTATTCATTAAAATTTGGGAACCACTGAATTTAATAATTTATTCATCCCTTGCAAATTTAGGATTCCATAAAAGTCCAATTTGGGTGACAGTGGCAAAGTGTTCCATGATGTCAAAGATAGATGGCCAAGGATATTTTTATCTGTTATGCAGATTATAAAATATATAGAAGATTAAGAACTCTAAAAGTTAAAAAAATAAAGCTTGGCAAATCTCTATCTAGAGAACAGATTTAGAAGATTTCACTGGGCATGATGGCACATGCCTATAATCCCAGCTACTTGAGAGGCTGGGGTAGGAAGATTGCAAATTCAAGGCCAGTGTGGACAATTTAGTGACACCTGTCTCAAAATAAAAATAAAAAGGGCCGCGAGTATAATTCAGTGGTAGAGCTTTGCTTGGTATATGTAAGGCCCTGGGTTTGATCCCCAGAGCCACAACCAACAAGTGAAGGAACAGGAGGAGGAGGAGGAGCAGGAGCAAAAGGAGGAGGAGGAGGAGGAGGAGGAGAAAATTGGGAAGAATCTAGCATGTGTGTTAGAAGGCTTTCTAGGACTGAGCATATTACCTGCCCATGCATGGGCAGAGATCCCTTCACCTCTGGCTATATCTGCTCAATCTCAAAATTCAAAAGAATGCAGGTTTTGAGAGCACAAGATGAGCCAAAATAGACTCTAACTTTGTTTTGTTTTTCATTTTCGCTGTGCCTACCAGCATCATTCTCCTTCCTGGTAGTCTGAGTTTTAAATAGTTTTAGCAAGCATATGAATCCTTTTCCAAATCTCCTAAGCCTATCATACCACTCGAAAAATGCAACACAACGGCCTCCCCAAAGCCCATCGGAGCAGTGCTGATCACCCTCAGAAGAGCTGAGCGAGGAGAGGGCTGGAATTCCAGCTCTTCTGCTGCTCATGTGGATGATGACATCATCCAAGTTAATTGATTGCATTCCTAGCTACCTTTCCATTTGGGACTATGCATTATTCAGAATATTTTTTGTTAATCCAAAACAAGAAGTGTTCACCCTCTGGAGCAGTGCCCTGGTGTCTGAGATCACGTTATTGATGGCTAACTGCTGTCAATTACCGGGGAGGGACCATGAGCTGCCAGCTGTTGCCTGGAAACAGCCTCAGAGTGGGCAGAGGAGGCCTTGAGAAGGTCCAAAAACCAAAGAGGATTTCAACACTCGGAGTATAATAAATGAACAGTACCTCCACCAACAAATACTATAGAAAGAATCGCATAATAAGGCCAAAACGAGAAGCAATGAACTGGGAATGATATAGGCTTAGATATATATGCATATTCCAGGTCACTTTGTCCAGCAGAGGAAAAGTGGTTGATGAATTTACTCTCTGCTGCCTGCCCTTGCTGCTTAACTGCGGTTCCTGTCCTCTTTCCCTTCCTGTTCCTTTCTCTCTGCCTTTCCTCCCTTCCCCACCCCTTCCCTAATTCAACAGTTAAATGAATACTGTTTACCTAGGGCTAAAAGGAGGCTGGAGAAAAAACAATGAATACCAAAAAGCACAATTCCTTTGGAGGAGTTTATAATCTAGTGAGAGGACCCAATGGATAAGCAATGACAATTAAATGACAATTAAACATAAACGTCCTTTCATGCAACTAAACACCATAGGAGCCCAGAGGAGCAAGTACTTAATTCTCCATAAGGGAGTTTTCTTACCTTATACCAGTGTTTCTTCTCCGGGGGAAGTTTTGTTTTGTTTTGTCTCCCGGTAAACATTTGACCATATCTGGAGAATATAAAAGGACTAGAAGGCAGAAGTAGAGAGAAACTTCTGATGGTGATGTCGGCCTGACCCTTGAGGAAGAAGAGAGAAAAGGAGGAAAGATGTTGTAGGTTGAGTCTCAGATGCAACAAAGTCTTGGTCCAGCCAATGAAGAATCCCTGAGCAGAGACTGCCATATGTTGGGCAGGAATGAACCATTTCTAGTGTCCTCCACCCCCATGCTCAGTCATGGTCTGAGAGGTGCCTGGGAAGACTGTGGTCATGGCCCAAACTCCACGGTGGAGCTGGAGGTGTGGCAGCAGAAGCTTTCAACTGACAAGGATCCTCTGCAGATTCTCCAGAGAAGGAACCTTGCGTGATACACCTCTGTGGCCACACAAACAGCCTTTGACTTCTGACTCTGTTGCTAAGCAAGATATGTTAAAGGCCTTTATCTTTCTTCCAAAAAGCCAGGCTGTGCCTCTGCACTGATGAAGCAGGATGTATAATACCTGAAAATCTCCTTCCTAAATCCTTTTTGTTTTTAAAGTTGCTGCCCTGAGTGTGTGTGTGTTTCTGTACTATGATAGAAGAAAGACTTTTCCTTTTGTGTTGTAAACTAGGTGAAGAAATGTTGTGATTATATGCCACCTTAAGACCACAGTTTCTGTCCCTAGAATGTCAATAAAAGGGGTCAGAAAACACAAACACACAGAGAAGAAGTCATACAAATACACATTTTTCTGTAATGATTACCTATTACCTCCACAGGGCATTGGCTATAATTTGTTGACCTTTCTGTGTCCACTCCCAAAGGATCAGCTTTAACTCCAGGATGCAGGAATTTTCAGCTGTTTGAAGAATCCTCTACTGGTAAATCATGGAAACCCATACAGGAAATATCTGATAGTTGGTGTCATTTTATTTGGAAGAACACAACGAGGCAGTGCAACTCTTTGACTACTTTTGGTCTCTCTTGGCATCTTGATTTTGGCAGGTCTAGAGCATCATGTGAGGTGCCATCTGCCTTTTGTGCTTGCCTCTTAGAAGAAAAGATGATTCTCCTATTATGTTGTTGATTGCACTGGAGCCTAATGGGTTCCTCAGAAGATGATGTAAACATACTCAAAAGAGAAATCTATGGTTCCCTGCAACTAGCCAGAGCATGCTGTCCATGGAATTGCTGCAATCTGCCTTCGCACTTACAAAGAAGACCTCTTAGAGTCAACAGCTGGTGTTTATACATGTTCACTGTTGGACAATCAAGAGCCACTCCAGGTGGTGAGGTAACAATAAGACATGGAATATTATGCAATCCTGGGTGGAATTTCTTCAAACCCCACTGCCAAGAGTGACCCCTCTGAAATACAAGACAGAAGGTAAAATAAAGACAGATAATTGTGTTTGAGTTGGTTTGCTCAGTTATCTTTCGTGTGTGTGTGTGTGTGTGTGTGTGTGTGTGTGTGTGTGTGTGTGTGACATTCTGAGGAAGTAATTCTAGCATTAAACTTTACAGTGAAAATGCTCTAGTCGACACCCAGCTTCAGGAAATTAGGAAGGAACAGAATACATTTTGCCAGCAAGCTCATGGAATTTATAAAATCCGATTGCATTAACTCATGAAATCCCCGTATCAAAAACACCCTGTATCAGACACTTTCCTTTGGAGAACCACACACAGGAGGTAGTTTATAGGGAAAATCCCAAATTTAAAGAGCTCCTGTATTAGACATAGCTAGATAGCTGAGGATGCATGGGCTTCTTAATATTCCAAAGGATTCAACATATTTATTTGGAAATGTTTTTTAGGGAAAGGATAAGCTACCACACTGTCTCGTCAATGTCAGAAGAGTTATCATACACAAACACTCAATAATGACTTTAAAAAGTGATTATGAACTAGTTCATTTCTTGATGCAGCACACACTACAGTAATAATCCAAATTGCCTGTGACTTATGAGTATATTTGGCAACAACCACTAGTTCCCACTGTAGTGTGAAATTAACACCACAGACTGTAGCTGTGGCATTTATTGAGCACAAGGGAGCTGATTATAGCCTCATAAATTCAAAGGCAACCTCTGCTATTACTTAATTAGAATCAGTATCTGTGCATAAATTACGGTAGCAATAACTAGTACTGCTATAGTTAAAGATTTGTCAGCTTCCTTATTATACAACAGCCTCTTATTTTTCTACGTAAACCTATAATTTAGGGAAGTTATAAGTTATCTATAAGAATTATTCAGAGGGGAAAATTGGCACATGGTATCTTGGAGGCCAGTAGTGTTTTGTTTCTAAGTAAACTTTAAAAATATTAATCTTGTGCTTTTGCTATTTTTTTCTTTAGGAATAAAACCACCAAATCCCTAATTCACCCCTAGTAATAAATTGTTTTGGCTACATATGCATGTTTTTAGAGGACAAGATTTTATCTTAAAACAACTATCATCTTGACACATTGTCTTCCAGGACCCTTTTTTTATTTTTTAAATTATCATAAAACAAACTTTACACACAAACACACACACACACACACACACACACACACACACACACATGTTCTCTTAATGAACATTAGACTACATCTTCCAATTTCATTTTTATTCCTTGCTAATATGCACATAATACTTTTATATAATTAAAATCATAAGCACATTTTCTTCAGGGTCCAGCTTTTAAAATTTTTTGGCTTAGCATTTTCTCATATGCACATGAACCTCATTGACATAGCCCACATATGGCTTGGTATTCTATCAGATTAATCCTCCAAAATACTTCAGAGAGAGAAAATCACCAAAGTCCAATGATATCTTTGCATGATGCAAATGCATATTCCAGACAAAAAAAAAGGTAATTTTTAGCCACAGGAAGAGCCAAATGTGATAAATCATCAGGGAAATAGTTGATCAAGAATGTGGAACAGGTCCATGAAATAAAATGAATCCATTAGTTTTTTTGGCACTATACTGTATTTTTAAATATCATTTGGCTAAATTAACAATTTTTCAACTGGATGTTTTTTTTTGCTGTGTAGATGCATCCTAATTCATTTACAGAGTTAGAGCCACATCGTTTACAAAATGAGAAATTGGATATAAAGAGACAGCATAGTTTGCTTTCTGCTTTCAATTACAGTCACTAATCTTTTTATTCTCCAGATGGATATATCCTAGCCTTTAGCAAGACAGTATCTTTCAAAATCACATTTTCGAATTTGTCTCTATACAGTTGCTTTATAACACATCAGGCTAATCATTTGAAATATCAGATACACTCCTGCTAATATCAAATGATAATTATTGTTGTTGTTGTGGATATTATTCATTCTCGAAAGTGCTTCTCCAGCCTGCCTTTCCTTCGTGGAGGTTGGGGTACGGTGTCTTAACAGCAGGAACAGAAGCGAACAAACATTTCTTCTCCACACCCAGAAATAATCATTATTTATTCTGAACAAGTAAAAAAAGTAAATAGCTATTGTCAAATCTGCATGTGACTATCACCAGGCATGGAATGTTATGAGGCTTTCTTTTAAAATAAATTTTAGGAGCATATTTTAACAAAGAAGTCCAATTATTAATATCATTCTTCATCTGCTTTGCTATATAGAATGTCTACATGACCCCAAAACACTTAAAACCAGGCTGAGGTACCCATAGACTATACAGATGACAATTATCAGCAACGGGCTCCGGGGCCCTCTATCAGTGTACACTGATGCCTGGACTCATGAGTTCAGCTGCCTAAATGACAGAATGGGGTTGGCTCTGTTTAATCCCATAAATACTTATAGGCTTTTATGATGATGAGTAGGGGGAAATATTACTGGACATTGGCAGCTGTAATAAGTGTGTGGTTATGGAAATGCAGAAAAATCACTGTAGACAAGCTCCATTTATCCAGGGGGAGGGCAGAATATGGAATCTTGCCTGACTGGAATAATTTTTAGGCTTCTCATATGACCCTGCAAACTAAAAAGAAGGAAAGGAGCTTTCTTATTTTATAGTTGGTGTTACAAGTCATCACTTAACACACTAGAGGACAATGCAATTGCAAACAATACTGAAAAGGGCATATTTTAAGAAAGTCAGACCATTTTGGTTTTGGAATACAAAGTAGAAGAAGGTTAAACTTAATCCAAATTCCCAATTGATAAAATAACTAAGACTATTATATTTGTGATAGTGTTTGAGGGGTGCATGTTGGGGGTGGTTATATAAATGTGTATCCACAGCATTTCCCCTTTTTTAAAATTTATTGTGATACATGCCTCACTAAGATGGCCTCGAACCTGTGATCCTCCTGTCTCAGCCTTTCAAGTACTGGAATTACAGGCGTGTGCCACCACACCTGGATAGCATTTCCTCTTCAATACCCCTTTTCTCCAGGTAGACTGGGAATGCTGGGATATGTGAGGACGCAAATGGCAGAATCCTGCAGACAAGATAACTGTGCATAATGGTAGATGAGAGCCGGGCTAGGAGCTTGTGAAGGAGTTGGAGAGAGAGAAAACAAGATTAGGAAGAAATTCTTCATAGAGCAAGACCTCAGAGAGAGAGACAGGAAAACAAGACATCCTCGGAGGTTTATTGTGTGATGTGCTGTGTAAACTCGAAGGACCACCAGGAAAAAATTGCCTCCCCTTAATGTCTGGTTCTGATTCTATTTGTGTTTGTACTGGGCACAGCAGCAGCAGAGGTGGGCTGATAGGGTTGAACACAGGTTTGCATTTTAGTTTGCATTTTAGAATCCTTTGCGTGTGCATATTGTGGCAGAAAGCATATTTAAAAAGAGTATACGGGCACATCCTTTTGAAGGCAAGAGTCAATTTTGGAGTGTTGGTAAGGTTGCCAGATTTTGAAAATATAAATGCAGGATGTCAGGTTAAATTTAAATTTCAGATAAACAGCAAATATTTTTTAGCATAAATATGTCTAGTATAAGTCAGGCATGGTGGCACACACCTATAATCCCTGTACTTGGAAGGCTGAGACAGGATGAACACAGGTCTGAAGAGAGCCTCAGCAGCTTAGCAAGGCCCTCATCAACTTAATGAGACCCCTTTTCAAAATAAAATATAAAATAGGGCTAGGGGTATAGCTGAGAGGTAGAACACCCCTGGGTTCAATCTCTAGTATCTCTCCCTACTTATCATTTTAAGAGCCTGTATTTGATGGGATTAAGCAGTGTGGCTGGGACACATTTACACTAAAAATTTTGGTTTTTATTTTCAAATTTTAAAAAATTAAAATTCAAATTTAGCTGGACATCATGTATTTTTACTTGTTAAATTCAGCAATCCTGCTGCAGGGTGGATTCAAATACAGATTGGGTGGGAGGTGGCAGAGAGCATCATCTTCTCTATTCTGAAATTATAACTTAATTCTGGCAGTGTTGCCAAAACTCTCTCTGGTTTCGAAAATTTATTATTGTTAGCGGGGAATATGAATGTTTGTTTACTAAGTATTAGACATCTGGTAAGAAGGGTAGCATGTTAATATGAAATGATGAAGGCCTGCATGCATACAATTTAGGAGAATAAAAATCTATTTCTTTAAAAGGTGATTTAATACAGTTTATCACTAAGAGCCATAAAAGCTCCAAATGACTTGCTAATTTATATAAAGGAGAAACTCTATGATGTGCCTTTGCAAATTTGCCTAAGTATACATCTGCATTTATTGAATTTCCAAAGCTACAATAAACTAGGAGAACTGGTTGTCATGTCAATTTTCTTGTGCTATAATGGAGACTTTACTTTTTTTCTTATTTCTAAAATAAGCCAATTACCCAATAAAGTCAAACACATATTACTGCAGAAAGTGGAGAAATATATACTTTGTATGTTTTCTAATGTGCATGGAGTAATATTAACCAACCATAACGAGACATATCACTTTTGACACCTTATTACCAAAATGAAATATTAAAATACATTGCCTTTGTTCTCCTGGTTCAAGAATTGCATTGAATTCATATTCATTAAGTGACCACAGTAGTACTCAGCTGTGTTCTCTGAGTGGTAAGTGTCTTTCAGGTGAGAATACTGTTTCTAGGAGTACTTGGCCCATGAAATTTCTGCATATCTTAAACATTTTCCTCATGAAGCTTCAACCCTGACTAACATGATATTTTTAACATGCTTTTATCGGTGTATTGTACTTTCACATCACAATGAATATCTATTTAATGTTAACATACATGCACACAGCTCTTAGTGTCCCCCCCCCCCGCCTTCCCCCACCCATATGAAGTACCGAGAATGATGTTGGTATATTCTCACATGTACACATTGTTTATTTTTAAATGGATGATAATGCTCACCATAAGACAGGGATGAGGCTTATTTTTTTTCTCATGGAAATGCCACCTAGGTATGCTGTTGACAGAGATGGCATGTCAATTTTTACTATCAAACCGGCCAAATACCACTATTTTTTACCAAAGCCATCCTCATTTGCTCTCCTTCTCCTCCTCCTTCTTTCTTGTGCTGGAGATTGAACACATACTTCTCACACATGCTAGGTAAGCACTCTACCACTGAGCTACACCCCAGCCCTCCCTATGCTTGAACATGTCTCCATGACCTGAAAACCATCTGACAGCCATTCATTGTTATGTGTATGTTTATTGCGAGAGTAATAAATATGATGGTAGCAAATAGTAATATGATGAAGAAGATGATGATGATGGTATCAATAGCAGATACTTACATTTTGGTGTGCCCGGCATCCCTTCTCAACCATTCTTTAGGAACCACTGTCCCCCTCTCCATATAGTTTTAGTGAGTGTATCAAAACACTCATAACACATGCACACACACACACAGGTCTTAGAGATTGGCTCAATGATGGTCAACTGTCTCAAATCAGACCAAACTGAGTTTTAGGAATGTATACTGTCATGAATTCGTCTTCAAAGACACTGCGAGCCACTTCATAAATACCCAAAGAAAAAGGAATTTTACACAGAAGACAAGTTACAGCATAGTACTTCCTAAACGGACCTTAAAGGGTTGCTTTCTTTCCTGCTGGTCACTAAGAACTAAAGGCATTATATTCCTATGGGAGTCCATGGTTGATCATTAAGGAGTGACTTTCACAATATTTAACATGGCATCAAGCCCAGAACCCACTAATCAAATTGCCATACATTTAGTTGGTAGAGGCATGAGAGGGACCAGTGGAGATGGTTGAGGAAAACAGGGTGGGGAAGGTGGGGAAATGACTCTCTACCAGTTATTATTACCAGTTAGTAGGGTAATATTGTTGTCACTTGCTAGCTTCAGGAGATTGGTTCCAAGATCCCCTGTGGATACCAATATCTGAGGATTCTCAAATCTCTTAAATAAATAGCATAGTATTTGAATGTACCTTTCACACATCCTCTCATATATGTTACATCATCTCTGGATTACTATTAGTATCTAATATAATGTTAATACTATGTAAATAGGGGTTACACTATATTGTTTAGGGAATGACAAAAAAAAGAGTTTGTACATGTTCAACACAGATGTAGTTTGTAAAACATATTTCCCATCTATGGTAGTCCAATCTATAGATGTGGAACTCAGATACTGAAGGCTGACTGTATTTCAATATTTTAGCAACCAGTAAGACCTCCTGAATGCTTGCCTGATGAATAGGAGTCTTGGCTTTACCTCTTTGATCATCAGAGCAGGGAGCCAGCAGCCATTATTCACCAGAGACCCCCACTCCCTGCTGCCAGGCCTCTTAGGAGTCTGGTCTAGCCCAGGTAAACCAAAAAGAAAGAAGCTGGAATCCAGACACACAACTATTCAAATGTGGCCAAGGCAGGTTTGTAACATTTTTAGACGTGAAGGCATTTCTCTGATGTTTGTTCCCATTAATCTTGCTTTTTTTCTCTTTTGCTCAGAGTAGCTGTCTCCCCATATTTCACCAGGGGCTGAAGTTGAAGAAAAGCGTATGCCATATGCTCATGCATATCTCAGCATGTGTACTTGAAAGGAAACCCTTTCCCAGGGAGCAGTTCCTGCCAGGCCAAGCTGTGGGAGGACATAGGAAGCCAAGAAGATTGAAATAAGGGATCGAGGTAGAGACAGGTATCTAGGAAGGGTTGGAATGAGAGTTAGGGTGCAAAATGTGTCAGAGTCAGGCACAAAAGCAGCAGTCATGCCCAGATGGACTAGAAAACCTATAATGTATAGAATCTTGGACCTGTATAGAAAGTAGAATCTAAGGTGCAGAATAATGTCCAGAAACCAGGACTATCAGTCCTCAGAAGAAACAAAAAGGCAGAGATATTGCACCAGTCAAAATATTTCATGAGCTGATGCAGACAACTAGTATATCAGCCCCAAGGCATTTAAGTTCTTTATGTTCATATAGGTCTTCCCCAAAGAAAGGTGGATGAGGCTGAATTAGACTGGGTTGGATTGGATTGGATTGGATTGGATTGGATTGGATTGGATTGGATTGGACTAGACAAGACTGAATTGAATTGATCTCCAGTGGTTGAATCTAGTCTGACTGAGGAGACAGGCAGTTCTCAATAACCACAACCAGAGAATCAGAGAAGAAAAATGTCATGACTTTCCACACTCTGAGAACAGGTTGGAAAGGGAAAAAGAAAACATTTGATTTCTTAATCACAAGATTTGGCCCCAAGCATCTTGTGTTTAATGTCTGAAAAGAATATCCAGTCTGCCAACTTTCTGTTTTGCACAACTGCCCAAATGGGTTACAGCTGTTCAGTCTAAAAGTTCCTGAGTCTAAACCAACTGCATATCTTGGTCTGATGATCTGAATGCCATTGGAACCTTTATGTTCCTTTATGGAGGAATCTCATACCCTCCTTTTCAGAAGTTGATTGTTCTTCAGTGAGCCAGTGGCATGTGTCCCTAATTCAATCTATGACTACCCAGGTAAGTCATAGTAGAACCCTTTAGGGCTTCTATTTCTAGTGCATGGAGGTACATTTACTCCAGCATCTCAGAATATGTCTACACAAGGACATATGCTCAGGAACAAGTTGGGATTGACTAGAAAAAGTGGAAAAGACTTTTTCTGGTTTGTTGAAGGTTATTTTTGCATTTTTCTTTTATCGTTTGTTTCTTTGTACCTGTACACGGAAACCTTCTGAGATTTCCTTACAAGTCTTATGAACCTGAGATAGCCATACATAGAATCTGTACCCTATGAATAATGTTTGAGCTCAGCTGGGCATGAAACATGAAATGTTATGGGTCACATACAACCAAATATAGCAGCAAAGAAGGGAAGACCAGGGCAGGGATTTTACAAAGTTCAGTTCCAGGGCCAAGGACTGGAGGATTTCTGTTGTAGAGATCATCTGCAGTAGAATGTGGGAGGAATTCTGCTCTGAACATCCTTTTTAATAGCTATAAGTCCATCCCAGTAGCCTGGCAGAATAATTAAATTAAGAAGGCATAGTGTGCTCAGATAGAAAAGCCAACACCAGCAGAATCAGGTTGCATCAGCATTCAGTTTTATGTGTGGATTCAGAACACCAACCACCTTTTTGAAAGAGAATTGGCTATGCAAAGAAGGCCAAATGTCCCCACAGTTACTCTGTTGAATTCAGAGCAGGGATCTAATTTGAATTAGCAATAGAAAACCAAAAGAAAAAAACAATGGGAGAAAGAAGTCAGGAACAAGGTCTTGGGGTTACCACTGATGCTCAACCTAAAGAATAAATAAATAAACAACATTAGCATACCAAAATTTGTCCAGCATCTGGTTAGCATCAAAGGAGACTGGATTGGAGGTAGGACCCTGGCAACATTTAGATCCCACTGGGGAAGGGCCAAGGATATTCATCATTAGTATCAAGATAAGAACTGGCCCTTTAGGTCTCAGGGATTAGGGTGTCAACTCAGAGCAACTGGAGACACGATAAGAGATAATGAAACAAGGCAAGTACAGCTCTGGGGCTCATTCCAAGTATTGTGATATAGATCAACATCAAGCAAGAAATGATTAAATATTAAGGAAGCCATGAATTCCAATCTTTTTAGTGTGTGTCTTCTCAATCAGTGATTCTCAAAATTTAATGTGCACAGGAATCAACTGGGACCTTACTAAACTGCAAGTTCTGGTTTAGTAGGTCTGGGGAAGGACTTGAGACAATGCATTTCTAACAAGTTCCCAGGTGATAGTGTGGCTGCCGTCCCGTGGACCACACTGAGTAGCAAGGGTCTGGAGCGGAGGTTCTCAGCTTTGGCTGGATATTAGCTTTCAACAATGCTGATGCCTGGGTCTTGTTCCCAGAGACTCTGATGTAATGGATTTGGATTAGGCTTTGGTTTCCGGAGTTCTAAACCCTCCCTTAGCTGTTTCTACTTAGTCACCCAGTTAGGGCCACTTCTATTGGTTCTCCGGTGGATTTTAGGACAATATTTTCCCTTGTTTCTTTTATTTTTAATTCCACCAGCCCATTCTCTATGGATAGTTTCAGGGACTGAAAGTGCTCAGAATCCTAAGCATTCTGTGTATGTCTTCAATCACGAAACATTGCAGGGTAGTAAATCTTGTTTAATTTTCTATTTTGTAGTTTGATTAGAAGGTGATATCATTGTGTATCTCGGAAAATTTTTATTTTGCTTTTAACCTTTATTTTTACTCACTGTAAATAAAGATCTTTTAAAATATGTCCTTGTAGTAATAGGTAGATCTGAAACTTCTATTTTCTCTTTCTTTTAATAAACACTTCTTGTTGTTCTTGGTCTCCTCTCAGACTTTTTCTAGTGTGCTCATTTACTCCTGTTGCTTGGATCGTGCCCTAATGGGATGTGTTTGTTCCCTCATTATCCTCATAGGCTGGAGCCAATTCCAACAGTACATTCTTAGGAAGTTGATGTCTTGTTTAATTTCACATATTTCTCTTCTTAGAGAACAAGGGCAAATAAGGATAGCTATCAGTTGCAAGATGTGTGAAACACATAGATAATCTAGTGCTCTATTGGGAAGCTCGTTTATTGAAGAAAATCCAGGAATTATCTTTCCACTTACATCACCCATTGTCTTAAATCTTCCTCCTTCCCAACCTCCCTGCCTCCTCCACTCCCATTTTACCCTTATTTTCTACCATCCTGGGACAGAAGGTTGACTTCAATTAAAAGGTTGTCTTATGAGGACCTCGACTCTCTTTTAGGCTGGTTTTCCCCCATTTACTGTCATTCTGCAGCACCTCTGAGACTATTTCATCCTAGGCACTGTGCCTATTATGATGAGAGTGCGTAGCCACTGAAGGTATACCAATCATGTCCTTAGAGTGGAAACAGCTCGGTGCCTCCCGGGCAAAGGCGAATCAAACATGATCAAGCATGTGCATGCTTTTCTTCATATTTTTTAAAAAATAAAAATGAAACACAAAGTTATGTTTGTTCTCCAAGGATCTTACAGCAGTATTTTTCAAACTGAAGAGGATTACTCATTAGTGTGTGGTAAAATGAATTTGGCTAGGCATGGTGGCACATGCTTATAATCCCAGTACTTGGGAGGCTGAGACAGGAGGATCCAGGTTCGCAGCCAGCCTCAGCTACTTAGCAATGCCCTCTGCAACTAAGTGAGACCCTGTTTCAAAATAAAGAATAAAAATAGGGCTGGGGGTGTAGCTTGGAGGTAGAATGCCTCTGAGTTTAATCCCCAGTACCACAAAAAAAATGAATTTGGATGATTCTTGATTGGCAAATTTTTAAATTTTTTGTGGTACTGGGGATTGAACCCAGAGGCATTCTACCTCAGAGCTACACTCCCAACCTTTTTTATTTTTTATTTTGAAACAGGGTCTTGTTAAGTTGCATAGGCTAGCCTCAAACCCGTGACCCACCTGTCTCAGCTTCCCAAGTACTGGGATTACAGGTATATGCCACCATTCCTGACTACAAGCATTGTTTTAATAGATAAGAAACAAGGAGGAGAGAAGACAAAATATAAGAGAATATTCCATATCATAAGGATGTTGTCTTTTCAAAATGGATCTCCTGTTTGAGTTATTAGATGCAAATTATATTTCACTGTGAGTTGCGTTTAAAAAGATTGAAAGTCACTGTCTTAGAACCATTACCTGTTGGCCCACTTTTACTCAGAAACTTTCAGAAACTATTCAAACTCTAATGATAATTTATTATGATTCTATAATCTTCACACACAATGTCAGCCTGCTCTTTTGGCACAAAAGGGCAGATTTGCCTTATATTTTTTCTTGTGACTCCTCTAATAGATGAAATCCTCAAGTTTCTGTTTCCAATCAGACAGGAACATTGGGTTTTAGTAGGTTTTCATTCACCCAGTCTTTTCTCTCTGCCTATTGGGCTTCCTAACCACAGCACTTCTTTCCTCTGTTCTCACTTCAAGACCCTCTTTAAAGTTTTTTGAAGCCATCATTTCCTTTATAAAAGAAAGGAAACATCAATGTTTCTTGAAATCAAAGGCTCAAAAGGAACAGAGACCCTACAGTTCAGCAGTGTTCTGGACTGCGGTTACCTCTGGGAGTTCACAAAGGCTTCCCAAGGCTGGGGTGGTTTGAAGGGAATCACTTTGGATCCTTGGCTTTCCCATATTTCTTTCCTAAAACTGACTGGACCAAGAGCAATGTGACAGTCAAGCCATCCCTTCCACAACGGCCCCTTCCACTTTACAAATGACAGCACAAGTCCCACAGCATACTGATAGAGTGCACTCCCCCTGGTATGAAAACCCACAAGGCACCAAATGGATTTAAAATACTGGTGTGTGGTGGGAAAGTGAATAACTGTAACGACTGGGTAACAAACTCATAGGCATATCATATCAGTTGGTTTCCATCTCAAACTTTCAAAAAATGGAGAGAGTGCAAAATTGCATTGTCAGATTCTAGGTCATTAAAAATAATTTTTCAAAATATATCTTTTTTTTTACTAATCAAAAGGATATCCAAAAATGAGCAACACTATTGTACCAAAACTCTATTGTCATCCAGTAAATGGTAAACCCTCATTGCTTACATCTATGAATACAGAAAAACTAAGCTGGGCTCAGTGGCACTTGCTTATAATTCCAGCTACTTGGCGGGCTAAGGCAGGTGGACCACAAGTTTGAGGCCAGCATGGGCAATTTAGAGAGACTTTGTCTCAAAATAAAAAATAAAAAGGACTCAGGATATAGCTCATTGGTAGAGCAACTCTGGTTCAATCCCCAGTATGGGGGGGGGAGAAAAACTAAAATAGAAAAAATGCTGAACCCTGTCTCATTTTGAAACAAAAAATACTTACTGATAGTAATGTAACCAGGAAGAAAATGGCTATCTACATATCACTAAAAATTCATTTCCAATGCAATTTTACATTTTATATTTTATATTTACTACTTTTCAAAATTTATAATATATTTATGTTGTTTTGAGAAACTGCTACTAATAATTATAATGATCAATCAATTTTTAAAATTTACTTTAGCACCTTACAGTTACAGGAAATATATTGAAATTTCAACTTTAATATATTTTATAGAGAATTAATCAATAAAGGCAATTAGTTAAAGACGGAAAATATACTACTAAAAAGAGTATATAAGCTGTTCATGTATTTATGAATGGATGGTGATATATATGAATTCATATGTTACTTAAATTACAGTGGCTACATTTTAAAAATATTGTAAGAAGTTTAATTTTACATGCCAATATTGATATCTTTTGCAGTTATTTAATCTTTTGCCCAAAAAATTAGACACTTAAAAGGGATACTTTTTGAAAATGTTTTCAATTTTTTTTAGGAATTATACGCCAAAGAAAAAAATTAAGTCACTGATCTAACTGTCTCGTGGCATACTGTCAGGAATTTGTGAGAGCATTCCAATATAAGAATATTTATAGCTGGGTGTGGTGGGTGGCCCATGATTGTAATCCCAGTATTTGGGAGGCTGAGACAGGAGGATTGCAGATTCGCGGCCAGCCTTAGCAACTTAGTGAGGCTCTCAGCAATTTAGTGAGACCCTGTTTCAAAAAAAAAAAAAAAGGACTGGAGGTGTAGCTCAGAGGTAGAATGGCCCTGAGTTCAATCCCCAGTAACACACACACACACACACACACACACACACACACACAAATATTTATTTCTTCTGCAAAATTCTTTTATGAATGTTCTGCTCCATAATTTCCTAGGAGTATGCTTATGCTGACTGCAGCCTCTGATCACCCAGGTTATCCTCAGCTGGCATGCTTTAGACTGGATGGAGACGAGCCACTATCAACAGTGGCCAGAGCAAACAGTGTAAAATCAGCTCTATATTGACTTAATAAGCAGGATGTAGTCCCCAGATATAGATTATTAACATGGTGGGACACTTGGTATCATAATACTTTAATTAATAATTCTTGATAATGAGGCACTTGTTGGGGGGAACATGTACCATTAACTGGTAAATGAAATGAAAAATGGCAAGAAAAAATGAAATCAGAATTTGTTCTTCTCTTACACTGAAATCTTACACTGAGCACAAATACTCATTGCCTTCTTTCTCAAATCCCTTAAAATGATGGCAAAGAAATACAAAAAGGCATTTTTTCCTAACAATGAGGAAATGGTCCTGGGGAGCACTAGTGGAAAAGAGTTTTTGAAATATTCTAAAACATAAAACCTGATGAAAACAAAAAGAGAGAGGCGTAGTTTCAGAGGATATTTTGGCCAAGGGGGAGCCAAGCACAATCCCAAAGAGGCTGTGGATTTAAGAGTAGAAAATGGCCCTCCAAAGGGGAATTTAATAGAAAATCTCTGCAATGAACTGCTATCTATTGCTTTTCTCCAAGTGAAAATGAATAAAGTGTATTTCTTTAAAGAGATAAATTAAATTAAATGCACCAATAAAAGGATATAAAAAAGACAACAAAAAAGGAGAGCTATAAGTGTTTGCTTCCTGCTTTCAACTACACAGAAATGAGAGGACAAGAAAGTACTGGAATCATCCTGAAACATATTGATTTAATAGAGTAAGGATGTGTATTGTTTACTGTCAGTCATACGTGGCTGCTACATCGCAGCATCAAATCTGAATATTCTTATGTAATCTTTGCTCAAAAGCGTCTTTGACATCAATGCTGAGGGGGCTCCAGGTGTAGAGAGCTGCTGATGTACTCTTGTGGTGGGAGCAGGAGGTACAGAAACTGAGCTGGTGGGTCAAGAGAGTTTGCTAACTCTAACAGAGCAGAGATTACCTCTTCCTGTTATCTATGATGATGTTATCTATCTATGATGTTATTCATATATATGAATAACAGAAGACCTGTTCTATGAGTCATTAGACCTCCACAGAAAAGGTAGTATTTGAATACCTGTCTTGATGGAAGTTAGTTAGTTGACAGGTAAGAGCAAATTTCCATTAGCCTTAGTTAAGAAAAATATTCTTTCTCCATTTTCAATTTGATTATCCTTTCCTGATCCTGACCGTCCAGGAGCCAGAAGCAACATAAGAGGTAAGGCTGTGGAGAGAGAAGAAGGGCGGGGTGAAGAGACATTGGAGATACAGACTATGCTCTATGCTCTTCTCTCTTCTACATGTGCTCAAGACCTGACTCAACCCTGACCTGGGAGGGAGAGAAGCTTTGAACTGAATGATAAAGTCAAGTTGTAATTTAAACTTTACTACGCTTCTTTCTTTCACCTGAGAATATGTCTGTTTCTGGCTAAACATGGGCAGAAAGCAACAGAATAGACCTGAGATGCCATCAGGGGATGGAGAAGAAAATCCCTGCTCCCTGGGTTGGAAAGCAATGGCTGGAAAAAAGCAAAGAGGTTTCCTGCTTCTTTCCCCTGGAGGGAAGGCTGCTCATTAAACCTACCCTGACTCATGGAAGCACTGTAGCAGATTGTCAGCCAATACCCTTTGGGTTTCTAGTCATGGATTTCAAAAAAAGCCAGTCAGATACACTGCAATTCCCCCCTCCTGCCAAATATTCTACTCCTCCAGCATAGATACCGAGAAAGTGAACAGTTGGATTTGACCAAGGTTTTGCTGCACAGGAACACAGGAAGAGAGTTGAGGAGGTTATTTCCTAGGAAGCAGTTAAAATGAGAGGTTATAAATGGAAGCCATGTTGAGTGAAGAGGTGAATAGAGATCGCAGGAGAATGGATGGAGAGAGGGTGGTGTTGTGGAGCAGGTGTTGTGGATCCTCTGCTCCACAAAGGATCCACAGGGCAAGAACTGCTATTATCAGGAAACTGCAGGAAGCACCTGGAAGACAAAGTCGTGGTCATCCAAGAATGGGTTTCTTGGAATGGAAGGTTCAGAAGCAGTACAGCTCCTAAGGATGGTGAGATGTAGGGTGAGGTGGGTCAGATGTAAAGGTCATGAGAGGTGAGACAGGGAGGTAAGCAGTTAAAAGTGTAATCCCGTGGACCAATTACAACTGGTTTGAGTTAGTTTTAACTTGAGAGTTTAGTCAATCATTCAGTTTCAAACCATTTTAATCTATGATGAACCGGTAGGTCTATCAGTTTCTTTTTTTTTTTTTTTTGTGGTACCAGGGATTGAACCCAGGGGCATTCTACCTCTGAGCTACACCCCCAGCCCTATTTTTTATACTTTATTTTGAAACCGGGTCTCACGAAGTTGCGGAGGGCCTCACTAAGTAGCTGAGGCTGGCCAGGAATCCAGATCCTCCGGTCTCCGCCCCCCAAGTACTAGGATTACAAGCGTGTGCCACCACGCCCGGCCAGATCTATCAGTTTCTAATAGTATAACTCATTGGTTGTGTACACTGTAAACTAAAGCTCTACCTTTTTATCTAATTTAAAAGTTACCTACTTTAAATCACATGGTATGTTAGTGTTAAATATTGGTTTGTTTACCTAAGAGTTCAAAAACTGACTTGTATCTTACAAGAAAGATTAAAATTATAGTGATTTGTGTTTATAATGACTTTTTTTCATAAATAAACATGCTAAAGTTAAGGAATATTCTGGACAGAGATTCCTTTTGAAGAGGACAAATAAAGAGGTTTTACTAACTGGATCCACTCAATATATGAATAATAGAAATCATAGGAATCAGTAGTGCTTTCTTCTTTACCAAAAAACAAGACAAAAGCAAATTGTCTGATGGTTCAAAATTTCCTCTACAAGGTTTGGCCATCTTTCCAGGTAGGAGAGACACTTCTACTTAGGTTCTTTATCTTATAAACTCTTAAGCTTATAAGCTCACATTTCAAGCTCACATTTTGTCCAGTTGATACTACCACTTCTAAGCCACAACCTATAAATGTATAACTGCCTTCACATAGGAAAAAAAAAATCCACCGTATAACTAGATGCACTTATCTGTCAATAGCTTGAAGCAGTAACTATGAACAGAAATGTATTCCCAGCAACTTTGAAAATCATTTTACCATGTGCATGTTGAGTGGAGGAGACTGAATGTGAAGGAAATTGAAAGGAATAGAGTTGAAGTTCTCCTTTCCTCTAATTCAGTTGTGGTGGTCCACAGCTCACTCCAAACTTGATTGCTTCTTTATACCCATTCAAACATGAATCCTATATTCTCAGTTACACATACCCCTCCCTGATAGCTAAAACCATATGTTTTTAGGACTTACTAGGACTTCCTCTGCTTTTTTCTATCATATCAGGAATATAGGCCATCTGACAATCATAAATTATAAAAATATAAATGAGTTCTATAACATGTTTGTTATGAAGTTACCTTATATCTGGGTGCTTTGTGAATCACATTATTGCCACTGTTACATAAACTAATACTTATTATAGTTTTAGGTTCCTGCATCTGAATGACTCGAGATTATTTTCAAATTGCGGATTCCAGAGTTGAACTATAATTCAAGTGATTTAGACTATCAGAGGAAGGAAGCCTGGGAATGGGCAATTTAAGAAAATTCCCTAGTTAGTTCTTATACATAGGACAGATTGAGAGCTGTCTTCAGAAATTAAGATAAAGTATCCTCATTCTAATGCATCAGAACACCAGACATTTAACTTGCAAGATTTTAAAATATATATTTTAATTAAATATGAACTCAAGATTAGATAAACCAAGGCAATTCAGCTAATTGCTTCTTTGAACAATGATATAGGCTTATTTCTAGAGGAATTATCAATGGTCATTCTTTTTTTTTTTTTTTTGCTGCAAACCTGCAATCCTCCTGTCTCAGCCTCCCAAGTACTGGGATTACAGGCGTGTGCCACCACACACTATAGTCTCACTTTATAATGAAGTTCAGAGTGAGAGGGACATACATGCATATAGCACTTGGTGAGCTTCCCAACCTTTGTGCTAGAATCTCATGGAATTTCTCAGAAGTCCTGGTCACACACTAACATGAATACACAGTCTTAAACACACATCACACATAGTCACACACACAATGCATATGTGTCACACTCACACACCACACAGGCGGTCTCTTACACATAATCACTCACATATAACACATGGACACACACACACACACACACACACACACACACACACAGAGTCAGGACCTTTTCCAGCCTGTCAGACTTCCCTGCATGACTCTGGCCAAGACACTCACACAAATCAACTATTCTATCAATGGTCATTCTTTATAAACGAACTCCAATGGAGAGTGCAGACAAATTGAATAATTCAGTCTCCCTCTTTCCTTTTCTCTTCCCATATGCTCAGCTCCCAATATTCCTACTGTTAGAAATGTTGGGTCCAATTAATAAAAAATCCTCAATTCTAACTTTCAATTTCCCTATGTAAGTTTTGTACCTTAAAAAATTATTTCAAAGTGAGAGATGAAAAAAGGTTGCATTCTCGTAATTGAAGTGCATCTCAGGGAACGCTTTCCTCGGTGTACTACTGCACAAATGGCACTTCTCATCTTCCCTCTCCTCAGTTTCCCCATTGTAGAGCCTTCCTTTCCTCTTCTCAACTTTGAGTCTGAGTGCAGTCGTGAGTATTTCTGCCTTTTCTCTGGTTTGGGCTTCTTAGGAGAAGCACTCTCTTCCTGCCCAAGATCACCCACCTCATTTTTCATTTCTACTAAACCTATTCTGCTTGCATTGATTAGAATCTTGTCAGCCTCTTGAAACCCAATTTTGTAGTCATAAATGTTCATTTTTCTAGATGTTTTAGCCTTGTTTGTTCTCCCTGTAAGCCTGAGGAAATCGCTTTAGATATTTTTACATTTTGATGCCATGTGCTTTTTTAGAGGAGGCCACTCAGGTTTTCAATCTTTTTACTTAGGTAGTTCCTACACCACGGGGTTGTTGAGTAATTAACTTTAGAAATTTGCTTATCAAAAGGGGAAAGTCTCAAGGGCCATCTAAAATGGCTAACTACTCCCATAGATTGGTGTGTGTGTGTGTGTGTGTGTGTGTGTGCATGGTAAGTACATGTGAGGGTGTGTACAGAGAAAAACACGGCAGTGAGAGAGAAAGAACATCTACTTTGTGTAAAGCACAATGATGGACTATATAATCATAATTTAAAAAAACTCTGTGCTCTCAGAGGTGTATCCAGAATCATGTTAGAGGGAGGTATGTGCACAAACACTAAGAGGAAGCTGGAGAAAGAGGCCAGAGGACATCTGCGCAGGGTAGGTTAAGAGCAGTTGCACGGCAGCATGGAAAAAGCATGGGGTTAGGGTCAAGCAAACCTGATTTCAAATTCCAGCTCAGTTCTTCTATGACCCTGGCCAAATGTCTAACATTTATAGAACCTCAATTTCGGAGTCTCCAAAGGCCAGCAGCACCTAACTTGTAGGGTTGAAATAAGGAGTAAAGTAGGTAATGTGCTTAGCATATGGTAGGGGCAATAAATAAGTTATTATCATGGAAATAGCCAGCAGCTGTAAGTTTGCAAATTGAGCTCTTCACAACTGTACTTGGAATACAAAATCAACAGTCCTTGCACCCAGTTGCAAACTGATTGTTATTCCTAGAGAATGGCTTCAAATCAGGTGGCTTTCAGGGTAGGGGTCAGTTTTCAATGATATTTAAGCAGTGTGGGTTAGCTCTGAGGTCAGTAAAGCCGGTGAAAACAAGGGGCCAACTAAAAACCTTCTGGTTGAAAATCAGCTAGTCTAATCATGTGAAGAGAAACTCCGAGATAGCTTTCCGTGTTCAGAAAGGTTTTGACATCCATACCTGGAAAACATTGCACTTTTTTAAAGGTTAGATCTGTATGTGCTGCAATAAATGAATGTTAATGGCATACTGATGTGTGAAAAATTATAATGAACACCTCAAGTTTTCATTTCACAAATCCCTTCCTTCGGCTTCTGGTAATGGAAATGTGTTTTGTCTACAGACCAACTCTCCCCTTTGCTAACCAAGGTGCTCTGGCCAAGAGGCAGATCCATGACCCAAACTAGGCAATCTGACACTTTCCTTGGAGTTTGAATCTCAAATGATATTTACACAAACATAAGAAGGGGCAGAAATGATGGATGCCTATGATACAGTCCTGAAGAGACTCCATGGGTTCCTGCTATCCTGCTACCACAAGGCACACAACCACCGTGATCCCTGTCCCTTCCAAAGACCTTTCGCTTGCTCTTCAACCTCAGCTTTGATTCTGCCATAAGGCAGAAGTGTGCATCAATAGGCATTCCTTCACGTCCCTTACATATAAATCTGATCCCTCAAATTTTTTTCCAATAAATTCCTCTTCCATTTAACTTATTCAGAGTAGATTTCTGTTACATTCAAGCAAAGAGCCCTAAAGTACAGTGATAAAATAATAAGCATTGTGTTTATTCTTAAATGTGTATTTTTAATTCATTGACTTCATTTTCTTATAACATGTATTATTTTTGCAAGCAGAAAGCACCAGTGAAGTAAGAAGAAATTTAAATAGCCAGGAGTGTTCTCTGTGATGAAATAAATCTCACTAGGATCCTCTTTGCAAACTAGGAGCAGTTTTCACTGAGAAGGGGGGACAGCATTTATAGCAAACAGTTGCAAGACATCTGAGGGAAGCAGAGAACAGTATGGGAAGGGGAAAAAGGCACAGAACCGGAAGTTCAAAGGTGTGGGCTGCCACGCCACCTGTATGAGGCTGGCTTGAACGCTTGCCACTTCCACAACACAGGGAGTTTCAAAACTCTCTCTGGGAGTTCTGCAAATTAACCATAAGGCTCACATTTCATTCTCAGAGTAATCTGGATATCTGGGGTTCTATAATTTTGCATGTTGCCTCTGTTTTGCATCATATCATCCAAATGTGGAATAAATTTTGTTCATCAGTTTTCTGAGGAGGGAAAATCACATTGAATATGATTTGGGAAATTAGCATCTTACTTGGATAAGTGGAGATGGTTGCAAAAATGGGCCATGTCATCTAGGGTCCACCATCTTGCTGGTTCATGTCTTTTCTTCTCCCTCTCTGCTAAATTGCTTTCCAGAATTCCAAATCCTGTATCTTCTCTTATAAAAATAAAATTTCCTTTCCTTGTGATATCTTTACTCCAGCCAGCACTGGGTCCCATATATTTTTTCAAGCAGACCAAAGTAGATTTTTATGGTGGTTTTCTAAGCAAAGGTCTTTCTCTTTCTAAGAAGAGTTCTGGTGCCACCCGTGAGGAATAAAGTTTTCTCCATCTTTCACATTCACATGTACTATAGAACAGAGAACTAATCTTTGGGAGGGAGATATATACAGTGTCCATAGGGATTAACCAAGAAGAAGAGACTTTGGGATTTTAAAAATAAAAAGGATCAGCCAGACATGGTAGTGCATGTCCGCAATTCTAGTCCTTGGGAGATTGACACAGGAGGATTGCATGTAAGAGGCCAGCCCCAGAAACTTAACAAGCCCCTCAGCAACCTAGCAAGACTGTGTTTCAAATTAAAAGGGCTGGGGGTGTAAGTCAAAGGTAGAATGCCTCTGGGTTCAACTTCCAGTATCAAAAGCAAACAAGCAAAACAAACAAACAAAAAAAGATCTATCAGAGAGTTGCCTCAGCCAGAGAACTTTCATGACTGTATAATCCATTCTGAAAATTTCTACTGAGTATCAGGAGGCAATTGGCTAACTGGAGAATTCAAAGATAAATAGGACATCTACTGGGGAGCAAAATTTCCATAAAGAAAGATAGATACATCAGTGGATACACATAAGACAATGCTACAGTGGAGTACTACATAGAATTGTGATAATTAATACACACAATCAGGATCAAGGTCAAATAGATAGGAATCCCAAGGTCCATGGTCTAGAAGGAGGTGCATGCCTGTATGGGACCACCTCACTGGTTCTAGGGACCCTCAGCCTGCAGCGTGAGACCCGTCAGACATGAGCTACATAGATGGTGACTGAGGCACAGTCGCCTTCTTGCCTATCGCAGTATTGTTTAAGCTATTTCACAGTATTGTTTACATGAATCTTCCTAACATGCATGCAACACACCAGCTTCCGATGCACTGCTTTTGTGCAAGGGTGGGATAAATATGTTTATTTGGTTTGGAGTCCTCCCCTGGTGGATCCATGATGAAAGGTTATTTCGGGACTTGTAAAGCATTGTAATTCTGCTTTCCAATGGCTGTATAGGCTAATTGGCTACCTCCAGGGGAGGGAAATAGGAAGAAATTCTTCTTTTTGGCTGTAAATCCCAATTTAGAGTCTAAAGTATAATAGCACCATCTTCAAAGACAAAGGACCATGTGTTTTCAAGCATTTCCTCCAGCCAGACATTTTCCTATCGATGGGATGTTTTCACTTACCACCATGTGCAGCCCAGACTTGTCCTGGATTGGTTTTTGTCAGGGTCACAAGGAAATAACACTGCCCAAGCTGAGCCAAAGCAAGGTGACTCCTTCACTGCAGCTGTCTGTTCTGCTCTCCTCCCTATCTTGTCTTAACTTCAGTTCCCAATTTTGCTTGACTTCCTGCTTATTTTGTAACATTTCTTTTTCTTCTCTCTCAATGTCTATAGGTCTTCCAGTTCCTCATTACCTTCATCAACTTCTGGCCACTTGCCATGTTTTGTTTTCTAGCCCTGTGTCCTCCTAGATTCTGGGCTGGTTCCCTGGGCTGATATTTTGCTATTGACCCCTGAGTGCCTGGTGGATTGGGATGACCTAAACCAGTCCTAGCATCCTATCTACCTCCCTGACTTACGGTCACCCTCACATTGACTAGTAGGGTCAAAGCAAACAACAGGTCATGCATTGAAATAAAATCCTCACCTCCAGTCTTGACTCTCCTAAGTCATAGGAGTAGGGATGAAAGGACTTCATTTCTCTCTTATTTGGATGCCAATATTTTTCCAATAACTTTTTCTTCTATTCAGTTCATCTCCACCCCTACTATGGTGGTCATCAATTCTATGTAAAGCTGCTCTATCTCCAAGTCACAAATCCAAGCTAATCACTCACCAACCACAGCATTGTCTCTCTATTGATCACTTCCAACTCTTCCCTCCTTGGTTTCACCAGAACCTCTCGTCTATTGATCCTTCAATGCTCAGCAATATTCAGTCTGTTCCTTTCTCACTTCCATCTTTAAACATCTCATTATTGTTGAAGAAAAACACAGAAGCTTGAATTATTACCTCTATAAAATCCATAATCACTAGTCTTTAGTGAGCCCACAACTTTCCCATCAAAGCTACCAGTTTTTCCAGCCAATTGGCTCTCTGGTTTCTCCATTTTCCTCCACGCTGATGACGCAAGCTCAGCCTTTCTCCACCACGTATGGCCAAACCATTTTCCTTTATTCACAGAGAAAATTGAAGCCATAACAAAGAATCCCCTCAATTTTTAGTTACCAATTCTACAAACTTTCTGCTGTTCTCAAAACAATTACACCTACCATAGCCTCTCTCTCACCCCACAATCCCACAACCTTTATGCTTCGTCTGCCCTTGGTCCTTCTAATGTTGCATTTGAAACTTCTATAATAACAAGAATCAATCAAGTTATTTCATAAATTAACATTTCCAAGCCCACTGGATAATTCTTTTAGGGGAAGGACCTAGAAAGTGGTATACTTAAGATCCTCTGGTCATTCTTAGTATCAAGAAAGATTGGGAAACCCACACCACGCTCTCTCCTTCCAAAGGATCTTCATATGCTGCCCACTCCGCTTGGAAACTGCTTCTCCCTTTCTCCACTCCTCCTCCTTCTCACCACACCAGAACAAACTGGCTTATCTTCCAACTCTCCACTCAAGCATCAGTTCAGCAGGAAAGCTGTCTTCACAATCCCCACCACACCCCTACCACTGTCACCTCCAAGTTTAGGGAGGTTCCTTTGTCATAGGCTCTTATAGGACCACATTCTTCACTTCGTGACACTCACCCCAGTTTCATAACATGCGCTCATTGTGTGATTATTTGCCATTGTCTCTCTCCTACCAGACAGTGACGTTAGGTACCATTTCTGTTGTCATCCATCATTGTTTCCACAATACTAGGCAGTACCTGGCACATAACAATACCTTAATAATAATTAGTACTTGAATGAAGGAATCAGGAATGAGTTAATGAATGAATTAACTATTACAATTGACCATCAATGTTGCAGAATAACAAATTATAACCCCAACAGAGAGTTATCCAGCACCTAATACTCATTTTTAAATTAAATTCAAACTGGTTCCCTTATAATTTCCCTCCAGAGCTTGCAGTTCATCCCTGCTGGGAATGGCAGAGTCTGTTGCCTCTTAGTGATATTCCCTTCCAATATTTGAATACTGTTAGCATGTGTCTCCTATGTTTTTTCTTCTCCAACATCGATAAATACAGTTGCTTTAACAGTTCCTGAGTTGAGACAGTTCTCAATCTCAATTATCTCCTCCCCAGTGTGAGCACACTCTAATGAACACAGAAACAACAGAGCCACGGAACTCTCGAGTCCTCAGAATAGCAGCATTAAGTCATTACTTTGAGAAGATGAGTCTGTTTTCTTCCTTCGACCAGTTGGGGTTTATATCACAAAGTCATTGAACCACCAAACTGCAATATCTCCAAGAAGGATCGTACCTACAAGGCAATGAGTCCACAGGACACATGGGGTTTATTGCAAGGACTTTTATTGGAGCTATTTGTTGACAAATGTTCAAGAAAGAGCACAGAGTGATCAATAATAATAAAACCTCATGAAGATAATTTCCCCAAATGCTGTCTAGGAGAAAAACTGAGACAGATTCCTTAACCAATGGTAGGTTTTCGGTACCTTTCCATTAGTAGTTTTTATATGTCATCTCTGGAGAAATTTCAGATGTTTCAAATCTAAACCTACATCAAAGCTGGGATTTATAAAAATAGCAAAGGGGCTCTATTTATCTCCATTCACTAATCCTAGCCAGCAGCTGAAAAGAATTGGAGTTTAAATCCTATTACTCTCTCACAGTCCCCGCCCTCCAGGCCACAATGTCAAGTTGATACAATTACTTCTGGGATGAGAAAGGAGGCTGTCACATTGACCAATTGTTTCCAGTCCTCAGGAAGAGGGGACAATTTAGTCTTCAAGATTAAGAGAATTATATGTCCCTATAATAACTGGAAACCTTTCCAAGGGTCACTCTTACAGGCTGCCCCAAAAACTGAAGACAGAAGAAGCATGTTATTGCTTGGCTTTGGGCCCAGGAGGCCAAGTGCCACTTAAGAGAGAGTGCTGAGAGCTACTTAATGGTGTTTCAAGACAGTGGCACTACTAACTTTAAGTATAATAGGGCAATACATGGCAGCCTGCAACTCTGATATAAGCAATTTGTTCATTGGGTCTGGTCAATGCTGGGATTCCTGACCCAGTGTATTTAAATTGGGAAAATTGAGGACATAGTTGGGGCACTGTTTGTAGGAGCATAGAGGAAAGGATTTATAAGGAAAGGAATCCACAAGCAGAATTGATGGACTTCGGAATTATCTTACACTCTAACAAACATCATGGGACCCAGTGCCCAACATTGCCTTTCTCACTATGGCTGAACACTCTAAAGAAAAGTTTGATCTGGGCATGGTGGTACACACCTGTACTTAAGAGGCTGAGACAGGAGGATCACAGGTTCAAAGCCAGCCTCAAACTTAGTGAGACACTCAGCAACTTAGCGAGACCCTGTTTCAAAATAAAAAATAAAGAGGGCTGGGGTATAGCTCAGAGGTAGAATTCCCCTGGGTTCAATACCCAGTACCAAAAAAAAATGTTCGATGATTTGATGACCATGGTCCTTTTCAGGCCAACTTAGCTTCTAACGGTTTCTTTCAGCTACTCTTTCCTTTGTTCTGTCTTTGCATCTGCTGTTTCCTCAACTTAATTTTGTACATAGAAATCTTATCTAGAATTAGAGATATGAATTCAATGCTTCTATTTCCCAAAGCATTTCCTGATCTTCCGAGCTGGAAGTAATCTCTTCTCTGAACTTTTCTGACATTTTTTTCTTGCCTTCCTTGTGTCATCAATCATTTTTATATGCACATTTCATTTCTTCTCCTGTTCTGTAAACTAAGTAGAAACTGGGCCTATTTCATGGTTCTTTCTTCTTCAACATCTTTCACATAATCAGACATGAAGAAGAGGCATGGGGGAAATGGAAGAAATAAATAGTAGATATGATTAAAAAGGAAGAAATTATTGGCCAATGTTCTTGGAACCAGTGTAAATATAGAGGGTTAAATCAAACATTGGCTTTCCACAACTCCATGCCAAGCTATTTTATTCTGTGTACCATTAGTCTCAATGAGAACAGTACCACCCCCTTAATGCCCTCGCATTAAAAAAGAACCTGGAATTCTTTCTTTCCCAGAAGCCATAAAGTAAAGAGGTGATAACCATGACTAAGGAAAAATTTTAAAACTTAACATATGTTAAAATACCATAGATAAAACCAAGGACAAATTTTTTAAAAATGAAGTAAACCCATAATGCTATACCTATTCATTCATAACAAACAGATTTATTAGAAAACAAACAGCTCCTGTGCATTAATATGAATGAGTTCATATGGATTAGTGTAAACAAAGAAGAATAGGTAAAATTCTGAGAGTTTAAATAACCATAACTTTTTTGGAGGGAAACTTGAAACTATCTATCAAGATGTCTAATTGCTTGCTCTTGACTAGACACAGGTTAAACACGTTTGCAAGGATGCCACCTAGGTGGTGCGGTATCATTCCTGTCGCATCCCACCAGGTGACACATAACATCAGTGTCCCACTCTTGGTGTTGACATTCGATAACCTGGTTGGTAACCTCTACGTCACTGCCTGCAACTACACATTTTTCCTTTTGTAAGTGATAAGTAACCTTCAGGGTAACACTTTGATAAAATGTGAACATCTGTTCTCAAAAACATCTTCCCCAGTGATCTCAGCATCCCCCGAAGAGCTTTCCTTGATTCAATTAGTTTACATGGAGAGCTGCAAAATGGCCATTTGTTGACTGGCATTTCTCTGTAGGGGGGAGTTCTTCCCTCTTTGGAATTTGGATAAATAAGTAAGCTATCTCTGAGGATAATTTTTTATTTTGTTTTGACTTTTTAATTATATCTATGTATATATGGATATATAATCTTAAACCACTATTGAATATTGATATCATTATTTACAACATAATACCAAAATGTCCTGGTTTACATTTCCCCATTCCGGTTTTGTATCAACCTTTTTCTACTATGAAAATACTGCTTCCCAGAAATATCAATATATTACCTTATTTGCTTCTCCCTACAATAACAAATAATTGTATCTTTATAGCATTAGGATACAATCTCACTAAGGAAAGCCCAAGATTTCCCTACAGTTCTTTGTGTCCTTACTACATACCTTCCTGAACAAACATAGCCAGAGTATTATATTAAAAATTACTTGACGTAGAAGCCAATTGGGATGGCACATGCCTGCAATCCCAATACTTGGGAGGTTAAGACAGGAGGATCATAGGGTTGAGGCCAGTCTCTGCAACTCAGTGACACCCTCAGTAACCTACCAACACCCTGTTTCAAAACAAAAAAAAAAGAAATCTGGGGATGTAGCTTGGAGGTAGAATGTTCCTGGGTTCAATCCCCAGTAACACACACACACACACACACACACACACACACACAAATATTACTTAACATAATTCCTATCTTGGTATCAATATGCTATTGATCTGATATGTAGATATGTTTATCTGTCTATACCTATATTCATTTCTGGGGTCCTAGGTAGAGAAGTGTCAGGGAAGATAAGAGTTAGTTTAACAAGGTTTGCTTATAATGATTTCCCTAGGTCTCAACTTCCCATTCTTTTTTTTTTTTTTTTTTGCA